>JABXWE010032267.1:0-18977 GCA_014611495.1 Limonius californicus | reverse complement strand
GGGCCGTGTGCTTATATTATTTAAACCTTGGGGCGGACAAGGATTTGATCTTAATGTATAATCATAGAACACTGTGTTCTATTCACTCTGAAGATGCAAGCTGCAATGTCTTGCGAAACGTTAGTTTGTATGGGTCCACAAACAGCTAACAGGCATAAGCCGATTAAGTATTATTGTCCTGGCAAACAAAATACATCAAGATCAAATCCTTGTCCGCCCCAAGGTTTAAATAATCTAAGCACACGGCCATGTTTAGGCAGGCAGGGCCTACGAATAAATATTGCTCAAACTTCTAGAGCAAATGCTTGTAAAGGCAGACAAGCTACAGGTCGGTCCTTACCTGATAATGCTGGGTGTAGTTCCCAATTGACGCCGCGGTCTAGGCCGAAAGTAAATTGCAATATTGACAGTTCGAGAAACGGCGAAAGCCTCAGAAGAATATATGCCTACCAATGAGTTACCGAAACAGAGGATGAAGTTCTCTATGTAAAAAAAAGATGCGGATATACTAGTTTACGTGTTTACAACCAGTTTAACGGTACAAACAGATTACTTTTCGATATGGATTTTACGAAAGTTTAAAATGTGGATGGTTACTGCGTACAGCAATAATGTTCAAGATGTATACACAATTGAAAATTATGTCTGTACGTAATAATCATCCATATTCTAAACTTTAGTAAAATTCCGTATCGCACACTAATATGTTTTCGCTGTTAAACCGGTTGTAGACAGGTAAACAAGCATATCCGCATCATTCTTTTACTTAGGGAGCTTCATCTTCCGTTTGGGTAACTCGTAGATAGGCGAAATACTTGGGGCGTATTTTATGTGGGCAAATTAAAGGTCCGTTTTCACGCCCATGCAATTTGCGCAAATTGACTTGTGCATGCCAATTTACACAAGTAAATTATTGCACGAAAACCAAAATCGTTCACTTGCACAAGCCAGGCAGTTTGACTTGAGTATATTATTAACAAACATACAAAACAGACAAAATAATTATGTAAACCGTTTAGAATGTGTACGTTGTCAATTAGTCACAAAATACTGAAAATACAAAAGCCACGTGCAGGTCAGGACAAGAATTCGCTGCTACTAAGCATACGTCGAGTTGGAGTGTCGTTTCCCCGTTCATGCATTTGTGCCAACCACATACAAATTATCCGACCACCCAAATTTTACTGAAGTCAAACTTTCTGGCTTGTGTAAGTGAACGATTTTGGTTTTCATGCAACAATTTACTTGTGGAAATTGGCATGCACAAGTCAATTTGTGCAAATTGCATGGGCGTGAAAACGGACTTTAAAATTCGCCTATAGGTAATGTAACAGAAAGGGAGAGCCAATGTTGTTGTTGTCATATTATATTTAATCCTGTAGCCCGCTATGAACAGTGGAAGCACTATAGTCATCATTTTTCATGCATGCTAGAGCTTACGTGACGGTTAAAGACACTGTGTAATCAGCATGGTAAGTACTAGGAGCAGTTGCATGTGACAAACAGCACATTGATAACACCTTGAGAAATGAGTTTATTTCAAATTTAAGAAACTAAATTATTACCCAGGAAACGATAATAATAATAATGGAAGAAACAATGTGTTTGTTTATGGAATATTAAAAGTGTTGTGAATATATTCTAATAAACAATCCCTTGAAGCTGCGTATAAACAAAATGAACGAAATGGTCCCATCAAATTAAAAATATATTATTGTAACGATTATTTTTTTCGTAAACACCTACAAACCACAACTTATTATTTTAATATTTCACCAGGACAGCTGAAGTTCTGACGAGAACAGAATATGATGTTTATTAATAATATAAACTTGCACCAATTGGCGTGAAACGTTTAAACTCTAACTTAAAAATGCACTAGCAAATACTTGCGCAAGTAAAACATTTGCACAGAACGAAATATATATAAAGGGCTTTCTAATTCATATTTCACTTGCAAATCCTGTTAAAACTTGGCAAACTGCGCCCATGCGTTGTAATGTAATGAAATATGCCCTGAAAAATACTTATCTCGATGACCTCATAATCAACCTTGACCTTCGTAACAGCCGCGTGGCTTATTGTACAACAAAGCAAACATTACAGATAAGATGTAGATAAAAAACTCTCGAAATGCAATTAAATGTTTAGATGTTATTGCATTATAGAAGCAAAGTTTTACTTTGAATTATCCCAATTTGCTTAAAAAAGAATGAATCATCGGTATGTGCGACTGCAAGGACATAATGGTAGATTTATAAAACCGACAAAAGTGCGAAATAGGGGGTCTAGAAAAGGGGCCTAAAAGAGGGGAGTTTCCCGTAGCAGCCAGACTACAACAAACGAGAATGACGATAAAGCTTACGAAATTGGATGGAAGCTCGAAAGGGGAACTAGAACCCTTGGCGAGTGGTATAGGTAAGACAGGGCAGCGAACGCTCGGTACTCGATAAAAAATCCTTGATAATAATCTGTATTTACTCGGGGGAAATTTTTACAACAAATGGAAAGAGTAAGTAAAATAAGGTTTGGCTAAATAATAAACTTGGTATTTCTTAATTCATACTTTCTTTCTTTTAGAACAAGGGTTGGCATTTAATATTTATCGAATTTGGTTGATTTACTACGGTTTTTTAATGTAAATTAGTTATTTTATTAACCACTACCCTGGTTGCCAATCCAAAAGCTTTTTACTGACACTTGTTTGCAGCATTTCCACATTTTCGCATCACGTGCAATTTTCTAATCATAGAAACATGTGCGACACTGATAACTGCAGGTTTCCTGCTTTCGAGATTTTCACAAACAATCTTTCCAATTATATATTAATTTTGCATAAGATTATTATCAAATTGCTGTTAATATTCCGGAGAAGTTCTTAATTTACTTATTAGATATTGATATTTTAGATACTTTTTTAGTCGTTAGCCATTTTACGCCTCCGACAAAAACAGTTATATTTTTCTCGGGGAGTTTTCCGACTCATTTTCTCCGAGTTTCAATGCGCTCCTGCGTTCGCAATTCAGCAACTTCACAACTAAACTTAGAAATGGAAAAACCACGTGCGTTCACCAACAAGTGCTTCGAAATCAGGTGCTTCTCTAGGAATGCGCTTGGCAACTTTCTGTAACTCTAATGTACTGGTTGAGAATTCATAAGATGAAAATAACAACTGTTTTAAAAGTGAAAGCGAATAAAGGTGAACGAGCTGACACATATAACAGAGACAAACAACCGAAGGTAAGGTCGTGTTAAATATCCGAGAAATTAGTTTCTTTTTCGGGATTACACACATTAGAACTGGTAATTTAGTATGAAAATCCAATGCACAATAGGACTACGGGATGATCAATCGTTTAACATTTACGAGTTAAATTTAACATAAAAAAAGTTTGTTTATAATTTGCAAGACAAACAGAAACTTTTATCGGCATGCGTAAGTTAAAGATCCAAGACAGTAGGTTGGGTGACAGAACATAAAATGGTCTATGACGTTTTGTAATAATAAATAAATTCTCGGACTGACGGAATAAAAAGAAACAATTCAAGTAGCATTACACATATGTATTTAAAATGTATTCAAACTAATCTCTATTTACTTCAATACGCTTGTGGCAACGTTGTAAAAGTTTTTGAAAACAGTTGGCAAAGACATCTGAAGAAACTGCTTTCAATTCGCAGTTACATTTTTTAATTTCCCTTTGAGTTTTCACTTTAGGTACGGGAAAAAGCTTGCTGGTGCCAAGTCAGGTAAATCATCATTCATCTTTCGGAGGGTTGTCGACGATTTTTTGCTATAATTTCACCAACTCTTGCAGCCAAATCAGCATTTCTAGAAATCGACAGACCCTCAACTCTAGCGTGACATTCTCACATCCATCTTTGAAACGTTTAAACCTTTCAACCATACTAGTGCGACTTAAGGATATTTCAGCGTACACAGTTTACAACTTTTTATAAGTTTGGTGCAGTTTTTATTCAGCCGTTGCTCCATGACACATACTGGATGTAAACGCTAGCGTCCTACGCAGAAACTAATAGCTGTTCGATATTCACTTGATCATCCTCTTTTGATAAAACTGTTGACTTATTATATGTTGCTTTACTTTTGGTGTAAATTCACATGCATCCAGTCAAGGACTATATATAGGCCTTGCTCCAGTGTTGCTGCGTCAAGCCGGAGATTAAATTGCCAAATCTCGTTGTTAATTAATTACATTTTTTTGGTTAATTTACAAACTTTGCAAGATTACGCATTTTTAGAATTGCGCAGGGAGAAATTTTTTGGGTTTGTACACCCTCGTGACATAGGCAGTAAAAATAATAAATGAAAAAGCGAAACTCAATACAAACAGAAAGTGCCGATAGTGCAAGAATGCATGTTATGCTTTAAAGCAGAAAATGCAACACTGTAATCTGAGACTTTGGAAATTTGTTAGTGTACAGAGTGCTTCGTAAAACTCAAGTAGATAAAACTACAGTTAGAAAGAAAATGGGGGAAAGGTTCAATGACCTATTCAAAAGATAGTAGGTAGGTAGAACACTTATGTGGGAGAAATCGACCGACACTATCCCACCTTAAAATAACAGTAAAAAGCATTAATGAAAACGTATAAAACAAACATATACAGAGCGTACCATCTAAAAAAATACAAGATTCGTCTGGCAGTTTTGTAAGATGAATCCTACAATATAAACAGCATTTTTGAAATTAACAGTTTACAGTTAGTTCTACTAACAACATTTCTGTATTTTCATCCGCTTAACTATACTGGGTCATCGTAAGTTCGCTACTATAGAAGAACTAATCAGTAACGAAAATTACAATTGTGTTTTAGTTGTATCAATTTTGGAAGGTAAAAAAGTCCTTAACGCTAGCTTTTTACAATATAATGCACATTTTTAACGAAGCTTGCCACACATTTATTTTCAACCTCCTCAATGTTAAATTTGTATATGCCGTACTTTAAAACAAAGCACTGATCTCTTGTGTTTCGAAATTTGTTTCACATGCTTTATAATTTGCAGATAACCCGTGAAAGAGGAACTTAAGGGGGTTGATACGTCATAAATCCCCATAAAAATGTCAAAAACTAAAGTTTCTCAAAGCCCTACATAAACAGCCAATCTTGTTCAGACCCAGCTAAGCGTCGTACATCACAAAAACTGTCACATAGCTATTTAGTTTAGAGAATGTGAAAAAAGTTTCGAAACATTTTACTATGCGGAGGTTGGATCCAGGCGAAGTCTAGATAGTGCGGAGTGGAAGGGTCCGCAGCAAGGGATGAGGGTGGATGAACAAAAAGGTTCATTCTGCCTGAAATGTCAGCTTTATTTTCAACACGGACAAAACAAGAACACCGCTTCGCCAAGAATGAAATGATAACGGATAAAAAGTTTTCTTTGTTCGCCGTCACTTCCATTACATGCTTCGAATTACTTTTAACAAATAAACGATAGGCAAATACGTTCGCTCCGTTTCATGCGAAGAATGGCGGCTTTAAGCCTTAAGGCTAAACATTAAGCCGTTATTTGACGCATAAAACTTTAACATTTCAAAAAATGATCCACAATACACAAGGTGTATGTAAAAGGTCTGTACCAAAGACTACCGTATAATCCCGAGATCAAAATAAAACGACTTACCTAACTTACATTTATACAAAAGCGTGCCGCTACGGAGTTACAGCCTTTTAAAGTGAGACTTGTTCGATCGCTTTTCTGCATATAATTATCGTAATCGTTGGATTAATGCTTTAAAATTTCATGTCCATACGTTACTCATGAAGGTTGCATCCAATACCTTTTCCAAATTTCTCTGTCATCCATGGTTTTCTAGCTACAGCATACGTGTTTAGCAATAATAATATAAAACAAGAATGACCGATTATCAAAACCGATTAACTAGCGGAATCGCCCACACCGATTAATGGCCGATATGACCGATTCTCTTCCGATTAATCGGTGCAATCCTACTATAGTCAAAAACGTAACAATAGAAAATTTAAACATATAAATATACTTTAAATTAGGTTCACGTAAAACTTAAAAGGTCGACAAACCTAATTTTTACGTTTCTATGTCAAATCTTAATTATACCTCTTTTTTAATATAAGACGGCAGGAAGTCACGAACCAAAAGAAAACTCACAACATTAAATTAGGTAAACAACTGGTAGGTAAACAAAAATCGCCAAGAATTTCTATTACATAATAAGGAATGCAGCAGATTAACTTTAATTTAATTATGCGTTCCAATGAGCCTATTGCATGTTTCTATGTGGATAATAAGCTGTAAATGTATTTAAGCATTTCCTTAATCAAATTTCTTGTTAATAATGAGAACTCATTTGATTCCATTTTTATTACGTACTACCTGCACGACAAAAACTTTTTAATCTACTGAAAAACCAGACGCTGAAAAATAGGATCGGTAATTTGTTACCTCTTGTTCATCTCTGAAACGCCCTAAGTCAACCTACTTTTCCTCTTTACTGATAAACAATCCAACTTAAAATATAGATTTGTGCTTCAATTGTGTAGCTTCTCAAATTTTGAAAAATGCAGAGTTTCCAAATCTTTGCAAATAAAACAAATTGACGATTTTTCTTTTTAGTGAATTCAAAATACTTAATATTATTATTTGCTGCTATGTGAACAAATGGAATGATTACATGGATAGAGTCTGGCAATGTGGTTGGTTATGCCTTGCTCATACAACACATTCTATTTTGTTCTCTACGTATAGGTCAATGGCCTATTAATTACCTACAATACGCATTTCATTCGGATTTCAAAATTCTGTTATTAATAAATAATACAGCACGATATAGTCCCTAGCACAGTCCTTGCAAATTTACTAATAATGAAACTAGCTCTACTAATAACGTATGATTTATGGCCGTGGTTTCCAGATATCCATTACACCTATTGTTTAAGTTTGTGTAAGTTTGATTAATACTAAAAATTTAAACAAATAGTTCTAAATGTCTTTTAAGCAAGATCAGTCCGTATTAAAAGTACGTATTGGTACATTATATGTTTGTTCGAGGTATCTTTCTTACTAGTACATGAACGAGTCGCAGCATGCACAGTGCACCACACGGGGCATCACAGTGTGTGTGTATGTTCCGGCTCGATCAACGAAGCTTTTATTTACAAGTTTGCACAGATCATGACAAGATTAACACACGTCCTGAATATCGAATCTATGCAGGGTTTGGCAGGTCCATTAAACATTACACTGCAGGAGTTGGTATTATTGTCAACAAATGAAGAGGTAAAATTGAAATTAAAAAAATAGATATCAAGAATTTTGGGTTAAAAAACAATATTCAGTATTATATCCGGCTTTATGGGCTGCATCAAAGAAGGTTTTCATTGCATTCCCAACAGCATATTTAGCCGAGAGCGGATTTAGCGTAGTCAGTAATTTACTAATAAAGAAAAGAAACAGATTGTCAATAGTGGAACGATTTAAGATTGCTGATGACGAATATGGCACCAAACATCGAAAAATTAGTGTCATTACAGCAAGCTCAGCCCTCTCACTAATGATATTATATATTAATTTTCTTAATAATATACATCTGTCTTTTAATAAAGTAATTTTAAAAATCTGGTTTTTTAATATATAACATATACTTCATCTAAGAGGGGCACCATCGAATCACTCTTTGAAAAAGTGGGCTATGACCCAAAAAAGTTGAAAAACTATGGGTCACATTATTCAAGAACGGGAGTCGGTGTTTTTTTTTCTGAAACCGGGGCGTCGTGTACCTTTTTTTTTTCGAAAAGGTGGACGTAGGCCATAGAAGGTTGGCAACCTATGGTCTAGGCGATTGCATTATGCTAATCTATTTTGAAGACAATCTTCTAGGAATTTTGCTACAGAAATGACATCTGATTTAAATAAAAATCCATCCACAATAATTAGTGATTCGGTGGTTAGAGCAATGGGTTCCAGTGCGGAAGGTGGAGAGTTGAAATCTCCGACTCAATGTACGACGGGTGGCCTACCTAGTCGCTTTAAATTGCGTACCTGCGTTCGAATGAACACGGGATAATAATGAGCAATGTCCACCACATCACCACGTGTCATACATTTGGCACGCAACAACTGGACGTGAGAGCAAGGAAACGGGAGCTCTAACGCTTTGCAAACCAAACTCTTTCATGGAGTGTAGAACCTCATCACTATTATCATTAAGAATTATGTATATCTAGTTTGTCTGTTTTTATAAATTATGTTCATTTCACATCACTTACAAATAGAATGTAGACTGATAATTTTATGAGAAATACTGTAGTTAAATACATATTTCTGTCTTTGAAATCACACTGTATATGCAAATTTTTCAGAAAAGAATAAGACACTTCCTAACATTTTGTTACAAATACCTTTTTAATAGTATGCTTTAATAGAGAATTACTTGCAATTACTTCAATTCGTCGTCGTTTGACTATATCACAGGAATATTTTGTATCTCTTACATGTTCTGAAATTGTTTGGAGATTATTTTCAACGCTCACTCTTATTTTTCAATTTGTTCATTTTATAAACTTTATTTATTTTTGTTATCTGTTCATTGCCCTTCTTCGCTAGTGCACAATGAAATGTATTCTTGTATTCTTCATATTTATTATCAATATCAATTGCACGTAAAACTGTGCTTAGTGCTTATTGTTCTATTTTTTTTATTTACGTAGTTTTTTTTACTTATTTATATGAAAATACATACACAGGAAAGTTGTATCAGAAATAGGTACAAAAATTAAATCGGTAGATTACAAAATATATACAAACTAGAAAAAACATTTCTTTGGCAATGGGACCTTTAAGATTTGAGAAAATAATAATTGAAAATTTGACCCAAAATTGTTTCAGTACCGCAGGATAATAACAAAAATTTGAGTTCAAAGACATGTTACGCAAAGGAGAGTAAGACGGAAGTGCAAACAGATTTCTTATCACCTGCCACAAACCAATACTATTAGGTAGGTCAGTAATTTCTATTCAGTTATCACAAGCCAGACAAGTTTTTACGTGTTTGCCACTTTGGATTTACTTCACAATTAGGTAATAACCTTCTACAGCTTAAATGCATTTTCTATGTACCATCAGCAGTTCTCAAACAAAATTTTATTTTATATTAAAATTCAAAAAAATAAACTTAATTAATTTCGAAAAACGAATAGTACCATTGGGTTCTACTTGAGTCAATCTATTACTGGTTTAAATATTTATACGTATTACTGATACACCCTGTATACTAAATTTTTCCTAATGTAACTTGCTCGTCTTTATAGGTCAGCATTTTAAAATACAAACTAGCTTCTAGAAGAGAGTAGAATTATTTTACACTCCTCGTCTGTTAGAGACACAATTATACTGATATTTCCAACACTGTTAAACGACTGTGTTTATAGAAAATGAAAAGATGTCAGTTAGTTTGGTACTGCTTTCAGGCCGTCAAGTAGAATTTTATCAAGAAATTTAGCTGCAGTTAGAAGTACACTCACCTATGAATAACAACCTCGTTGAAACACTTAAACAAAGATGTTTACGAGCACCCATGTCATACCCTGGTACAACAGTTTTATTAGTAAAATAATCTTAGAATAATTATGCAAAATAGACAGAACTGGCGATTGTTGTAATTATTATTAGCGCAATAAAATATCCCTTTATTTCATGCTGTGTTCACGCGTTTAGTTTTTCCGTTTGGCAAAACCGTACAGAATTACCAACATTCCAAGTTTATTAAACTCCAACAATTGTTCTGCTTACCTTCCACCTGTCTGTTACCTGCGAAGAGAAGCAGGTACAAAGCGAATGGGCCAACCGTACAACGTACAACCCACATAACAATTTGTTGAACGTTGAACACTGTTCAGTTAGGCGACTGCACCGACCCTTTATGCTGTGCTGTATTTGTATCTAGTCGGCAGTGGTGGCTCCTCCCGCTGCGTGCACTCTATGCAACCCCCAACTCCGATTTTACATCATATCATATTATGTATACAGCATCACAAAGCCCGATGCGAAATCGGGCCCATTTTCGTTTTGTTACAACAATCTATTATTGGTTGGAAAGGTTGCGACCAAATTGAATAAATAGGATTGACCTTTTGCTCGCCTTTGTTCACTTTTCCAGTTCTTTTTTTAACAACCCTTATTTACTTATCCAGAAACGGGTGGCTATTTATAAGCCACATTTTTAGCTTTATTCGTAATTCTTATACAGCATCTGTCCCTGCGCTAAATTAAATGATGCGTGCGGTATGTAATTGACGGGAAATCGTAACGGTTCATTAGGCATCTATTTTTCCCGCAAACGTGCTTTTATTTAGTGGTTACTCGAAAGACTGCTAAAAATAAAACCTTTGCAAAATCAACAGAACAACTATATGTAGCATTATTTAATAAACGAGGTTTATTTGTAAAATTAGTTGAATGTGCGGAATCAGATTTTTAAAAATCCTTTAGCAATTATTATGATTATTTTTTTTTAATACTAGAACTAAAAGTATCCGCTACTTGATAAACTATTAATGTATATCATAAATACAAAAGGAACCTAAATCCTTGACTCTAAGGTTGACCTGAAATGGCCCTACAATTTTCCGTAGGCATGACGAACCAGTATGGAAATTTTAATTATTTATTCAAAAATGACTCCCTATTTATTAAATCATTACTCTTGAAATGGATTTGGAATTTCCAAAATAATGGAGAATCTCTGCAACGTTGTGCTGTTAAGAAAAGAATAAACTTTCCATAATTTGAAAGGTAGAACGCGTTTGATTTCTCATGCTTATTTTTTTAAATAAATCTAGCATTGGGAAACCTCCTCAACAAATAAAAGTAATATTGCAATAGCGTTTATTTATGTGGTTGATTCATCAATTATGTAATTCAACTGTTAGTATTTACATCAAACCTCGGAATGGTAGAAAAAAAAGTGGAAACAAATAAATACAGAGAGAAGCGCCTATAATAGAAGATACTTAATAACAATTTTACTAGTTGTAACGGCAATGAAATCAATGAACTGCCATCAATATTAAATAGCAGTTTGTTTATATTAACCTTGTGCAAAGTAAAACTCGTTAGTACCTATTAATTTCGCTGTGGATGTGGATACATAAGTGAGTCTTGTTGAAGACGGGCGTTCTCCAGCAGTCGTTAAAGATATGTAAATAAAACAGTTACTTATTAAACTGCCTGCATTTTTAAAATAAATATTATTGAGAATAGAAGCTGTATAAACTAAGGGGCTACTAAAGTGCCTCAAATGAAGCTAAAATTAGCGTTAGTTAATAGATGACCTTTAGAGTTGCGGTTTTTTTGACTAATGGACAACATCTCCAAGATTGAAATAAAGTGAAAAAATTATCGAAAATGGTAAAGGCACCGACGATAAAAAATTGGCATAAGTAGCACACGAATGCGGTCAGATGAACCTAGGATTATGATATGTTGACTTGATTTAGTGAAATTCTTTCACCTTATTACAAACTTTACATAACGCATGCAACCCCCAATGGCAAGTTATTTATAATATTCTTACAATCAGAACAATGCCTAGACCAATTTATTTTGTCGAATATTATACGTATTGCGGTTTACATTGGCTGCAGTTCGCTTTCCGACTTTCAGGTAGACGGCCCTAAGACCCAGGAACAACAAAGAAACAATATAATAGTTTATCGATGGAAAAAGATACAGAAAATGTATGATTGGCCGGTCTGTTTAGGATCCCTTTAATGGCCATAACAAACTTTGTAGTAGTTCTAAAATACCGCAAATAAATTCGTATGACAGACCTGCAAGTGTTGCAAAATCTGAGCACAAATTAAGGTAAAATACGTTAACCTCGTATATTTTACCCGAACGGTGTTTTTATTGGCTCTACCTACTTAAAACCAGTACTCTGCTCTACATTCTGCAAAAGTTCTCATCCGTTCCAAACAGTTCACAAATAGTAAGAGTTACTTTTTAGATTTTAATTTATTCATAATAAATATTAATACGCACAATTTATTTACATGGTATTTTAAAATACTACTAAAATGGTTTCAACAGAGCGAATGTAAATAATAAATAACGGAAGGGACAAAAATAGAACGAGGAAAAAAACTAAATGAATGTTTGTGTAAACTACAACAAACTTGAAAACAAATTAACTGGGTGCACGAATATAATATTTTCAATAATCGTATAAAATATAAAAGAATGATTGGTGAAGAGACATTCTAAATTTGCGTATGACATATCCTTATGATCAAATCGGTTGTATACAATTTCAGAAAAGGAGAATTGGTAACCAGATATTCCTTCATTATTTGAAAAGTTTGGTGTGATTCTGGAATACAATTACGCAGCAATTTACTACACACATTTTTTGCCGACACGCCAAGTAACAAAAAGTCACGCAACGTAATTGATTTGCTCTGTAGGAACGTGTAAACGCGATTGGTAACAGTTTTTAAAAGCACCAGCAAAAGTATTTGATATTTTAAATATTTACATGTAAAAGTACAAAAGTTAACTTCTAGATGTAGTAATTGGAAAGCTGCCATATAATGAAGTTTCCCTTAGGACGGTCTCCGCCCACTTGCTCGCCATCGGTTGCTTGTCTGCTGTTTGCTCGCGGGTCTCTGTATTCAAGAACTAGTTGTTCGGCACGCCGATTGCTCGCCAGTCAGATGCAAAACAAACAATGTATTCTTAAAATTAAATACTATCTGTGGGCATTTAGTATATGCTGTTGGCAATTCTCAAAATTTTACATTCCCCTAGGGCTAGGGAATGCCGGTAGTCAAAGCCAGTTCTTGTATTTGAATTCGTATGCGGTAATATTTGTTTTTCTTTTGTTCCTAATAAAATTATCCCGCAGTGTAATTGATTTTTGTGTTATATATTTTTAAATTATTTTTAATAAATAACTTCTCAAAACATCGTTGAAATTGATTTATTGATATAGAAACAGCATTATAAATCAAAATATTTTCAAAAGCATAAGATTTGATACATTTATAATAAATCTCTAAACAAAATAGGACCACGAACACTCACTCACACACATGCGTAGAAAAACATTTTGTAAAATAACTTTTTTGGATTTTTGCTGTATAATCGAATATTTCATAAAGTATCAGAATCTATTAAATTAAATAAAAGTAAAGGTTTTGATTATGAGTCAAAAGATGTGCCAAATTATTTTATAAACGCAGCTACCTAACAAAATATAAACTGGTTTTTCTGCGTTGGTGTATATTTAGTACTGCGAGCAAGTTGTCTGTCGAGCAAACAGATAGCGAGCATCTTTCCCAGCGAGCAATCGGTGGCGAGCAAACGCTGGCGAGTCAATGACCTAGAACCCATTAGGACATACCCTAACCTTCAAATTGTGTGGAAAAACTGTCTATAGTTACCTACAGTCTACAGCTGTAATCTAACTACGCATTACAAGAGAAATTTGCTACCAATGCAAGTTAAATCTAACCAGTTTGTTGTAAAACGGTTAGCAAACGGCAATAAACTTGATATTACTTAACCCAAACTCCAGTTTGGTTACATAGCATTACAAAAAAAGTTAATATTTACATTCGCAACTTTCTCTAATAATAAAATCAATCTAAAACCGTAATAATAGAAATTAACGGCTAAATTATGCGAAAACAAACGAGCGTTTTCTTCGCCAGTAAGTCGGAATTTTTGTATATTTTATATATTATAAATTGAAATATAGATAATGCCTTCCATAAACCAAAATATATTTTGAAACATAGCTGTCTCATCAAAACTTAACACATTAACAATTACCGTCTTATCAATTCCGCGATTGACAAATTTTTGCTTTATGTTTTGAGTTATAAATAAACAACAAATACTTCCCCTCTTTTACATCTGCCAATAAAATCACAGAAGGTAATTAAATTCCAAAACCAGACGCCAGCTAGCCGAACCTTTACATAACCGCCCGACTTGGCAACAAGTTTATATACCAGGCATAGCGGATGCTGCTGTAATTTTTGCCATCAGCACAGTTCTAAAGGCAAAGAGTGAATTAATTTTTTACCGGTCGTTTAGCTACGGTCATGGACTCACGTTTTCCTGCACAGTTATGAGGTCGCAAAGGTTACTTCCAGCGCCTACGCAAATTAAAACTTTCATATACACGACTGAGTACAAATTAATTGGATGGACGATCGACAACGATAATTCGCTATTTGATCTATTCTTGGATTTTAGGATTAGACATTATTGATGTGGAACTATAAATAATCAAAATCCAGTCGTTAACAAATTATAACAGAAAGTACGGAAGCCTGCGACATAAAGCGGGAATTCAAATCGCTTGGTCATTAAGGATTAATGAGATCATCCACCTTCAAAACAGCAATATTTAAATATTTTGAATTATTTCATGAAATAAATAATACTACCACATTAATATACATACGTACTGTACTTCAACTAAGCAATTTCTGGTATGTTAGACAATGCAACCATCGACAAGATGTACTTACAAAGCAAATTTTCAATTATTAACACTTACTTGTTTTAGTTAGCTAACATTAAGCACTAGTTGCTTCAATTCCACATTCTAATTGTGTTTTTATTTAAAATATTCATAAAGCTATAATTAAAACGTCAATAAAAGTTTCTTCTTTGTCGAATTTGGTTGAAATTTCTACTCCGCCCACACTATCTTCCAGCTAAAGGAAAATAACTCAATTTCGGCTGGAAACTAACCAAGATTGCTTTACTTTACGAATGAAAATCTTAAATGCTTCCTAAAATACCTGGTCATTACCGTTACGTGGCTTGTCGTTTTCTATAGTGTGAATAGACCTTCTTCGTCGAACCTTAACTATCAATTTCATTGGGAAAATTTGCACGATCATAATGACGTGCTCGAAGCTGCAGTAATTCCGTAAAGGTTAGACCTGTTTGCAGTAATTGCAATTTTATTAACTTTCGTTGCTTTCCTGAGCACGATTTATTATTCTATAATTAAGATAATCGATTTATAGTCCTTGCAATAAATTACAAGTTCTTATTGCGGCTTTTCTAGTTCAACGGTAACATCAAGTTGCTCGCTATTATTAATTCTACATTCTACCAGTAGATATTTAGTATTTTACACTTTGCTAATTAGATTCATTCTAAATTCCAGAAAAGTCGAAATACTAGTGCAAGTTGAATTAAACGACGCCATTTTAAAAATTTGCATAATGTAGAAATTGTGTTTCCTAAACCAGGGCCAAATATGCGATGTCAACAACAACATACACGTCGCTGTTATGACACAGATATGACCAAAACATGATCTTCATAGTTAATTACTAAGAAATTTCAAATTAAAACTACGTTCACTGAATCAACAAATAGAAGCTTGAAAGTAGTGCAATACCGTCAGATTTATGCATTTTTAATGGCGGGAAATTAAAAAATTACAACACTTAATATTTTTGTTTTCTAGTGGTATATGATTTCTTTTGAACCAACACTATTTTTTCCACTTTTACTTAGGTCTTTAATTTAATTTTAAAAATTTTCCGCCTACGTAGGATGTCTGCTTAGAATCAGGTGGGAAGTAGATTTGCACCGATTAATCGGCAGATAATCGGTAATAGGTCACATATTGCCGATTAATCGTATCCGACTTTCGGCCAATTAATCGGTTTGATAACGGGTCATTCTTTTTTGCTGTTATTTCTCGACACATATGCATGTATGCGGTAGCAAGAAAACCATGGATGACGAGGAAATTTGAAAACAATATTGGATTCAACAATTAAAAATACGTAAGAAACATATTCTATTTCGTAGGACACACAATCTAAACCACATAATCACAGTATAAACAGACAGCGGCCGCTTAAATGGTATCGATCTATAAGGGAAGGACAATTAATCGGTATCGACCGATAAGGCAAGGCCGATTAATCGGTAGCGACAGATAAGGCAAGGCCAATTAATCGGTATCGACCGATAAGGCAAGGCCGATTAATCAGCAATTAGTAATCTGCCAAATTTACTTATCGGTACCTCCTATACCAGGCATAACCAATTTTTTTAAATTGCTAATCTATAATCTAATATAATATCTAATAAACTGTTTTCTTACTAATTGCCGAAATTCAACTGGACGTACTATTAATTTGTAAATATTTTAATATATGCCAGTTTACTAAAAAAATAAGTATTTAATTTAAACGATTGTAACCATTTTGTACAAGATATGAGGAAGGAACGCTTACAAGGTGTGACTAATATACCGCTGGAATTTCAAAAACGATAAGAGATACAATATCTGTAAAATAGGAGAAACTATTCATAATTAAGAGACCAACTTAGTGATGCTTCTGCTCTTCCAAAGCAATAAGAAGAAAATTGAGCTGGATTTGTCGCACACTAAGAAAACCGCTGGACATAATCAATCGTGCTGTACAATGGCATCCAGCTAGTAGGAGGGAAACGTGGCAGACCGAAGCAAAAGTGGAGGAGAGTGTCCAAAGAGAGCTCAACGCTGTAAACAAAACCTAGAACCAGATCAAGGTCGATGCCCAAACCTGAATGAGATGGAGACATGTTGTTCATGCCCCGTGTTCCAACGGGAACGAAAAGATATAACTAAATTTGTTTTTCCCAAACGGTTGTGAAGTGAAGCCAAATAAAATTTTATTTTTATTGCTTTTTCTTAATTCTAATATATTTATAGTTTTCACATTTTAAACTATATTGCAGCAAATACTATTTATCAATTTTTGAACCATACCTCCTATTGCATTTGCTAACTAAACACATAATCAAATTTGACTACATTAGAAAGATCAGTGGCTTTTTGCTTTGCCAACACTTGTAAAATATATTATTGTTATTTAGAGTGCCTAGACTGAATTCTGAAATGGTAAAACAAATAAAGAGTCCTCTATAAATGCAATGAACAAAACAACAGAAAAATCTGCACTAGAAACATAATACAGCAAAAAATTCTATATTTTGGCAGAAATCAATCTAGGTCTAGCTTTAGATTTAAATATAAAATTACACTTATTTATTAATTATAAAACACATCAATGTTACATTTAATTTAGCCGTAAAAACAAAAGAAATAAACGCAAATTGTTATGATCCACAGAACTGATATATAGTAACTATATAGTACATTTATATCTTTATCAATGACATCCACTACTATCCGTGAATAATCAATGATTTTAAAAAGGGTAACGTTTTCTGGCAAATGTCTAGTTTTAAGGTAAATGAACAACATAAAACGCTCTCAAAGACTGCAGAACAGACGAAATACACATCCAACTCCTTAAGAACATCCATAGGAAGACTTCTTGCACCCGTTTGCATACCCAAACCATAGGCAAATAAACACCCTATTTGTTATCGTTTACGAGCCGATCTTGGCCACACTGAGTACTTTGTAACTTTTTCCATTGAAGTAGATTATTTTCTATAGGAATGTTGGTAATTATTTTTATTTTGTACAAGTAATCTTTAAATCAAAAGCTGTTGATTTGTTTTTATTGTTTTACTGTTACCAATAGCTCAATTTAATTCTTCATATTATGTCTTTCAATATTTATTCTTTTGCTTTCCTACATCAAGATATTTTCCAGCATCGGTGGAAAAACGATTGAAAAGATCACCTTCCTTGCCTTATACTCCCCCGTCGGTTTTACATTTTTGGGTTTGGGCATAGGCAAATAAACAGTGTTTATTTGCCTATGGTACTGTCACATTTAAATCGCACAAATGTATCTGTTAAAAATGCGTTACTTCCGTTTGGAAATATGAGTTGCTAATTGTGCTTTGGATATTTTTTTACAAATACATGAGTTGCATAGAATCGGAAAAAGTTTTTCGTAAAGCAGGACACGTTTATTTACTTTATTACTTTATTCTACACACACATTTGTAAATGAATAAACATTTTCATTTGGGTTTCGTTTATTACAAGATGCAGTACAGTATTTCAGAAAAAGCACTCACAGTACAGTATTTCAGAAAAGGCACTCAATCAAGAAAAGATGTAATTTCTCTTGCTGCATTATTATAAAAACATTTTTTTTATATAAGTAATATCAAAAGGTGCATCTTTACGTATGAGTGAAATTCATTATGAGAAACAGTAAACATGCAAGCGATTCACTTTCATATACTTTTTATCCGTTTGGAATTACATACAAGGTGTGAGTTTGAAAATGTGCAATGTGTTATATCTTTGGAAGTAAAATAGGTATTGAATTTTTCTGGAAAACGTTTCTACAACGTGGAGAGAAAATGATCATGACTCATAAGATAACCTTCCCCATTCAACCCCTTAGGCTCTAGGTATCCCAACAAAAAAAATTTCAAATGGTAATACCCACGTGTTATTACACGTAATTGAAAAACTCTTACAAATGCTATTCAATAGCATAAAACATTATCTTCCGACTCGTTTCAGAATAACTAATAGAACAGCCCCAAGATCTCCAGATTTTTACCCCATTAGATTTCCTTCTATGGGGCCACTTAAAAGCAATTGTCTACAAAACTCAGCTTCAGTCCATCGCACAACTGCGACAACGATTATTGCAAGAGTTGCTATAGTCGGGTGTTGTCTTATTTGACGGATGGCCCTTCGCAGTACGAATCACCACAACACTTGTATAGTTATACTGCTCTCTTTCTAGCTCGTTAGTTCGTATATGCTATTAGAGCGAGCGGTCTTGCACATTGCCGCTTTAAAGTTTATGAAATGCACTTGTGAAACGAAAAGATATAGCACTTACAGAGTCCAGTGGTTCCAAAACAGATAACGCAATAGAATTAATTTGGGCGAATACTAAACGCTACTACGGCCAAACATATCGGGCGCGAAGGTTTTACCGATGAGCAAGTTATAAAAATGTGGGAAAAAACTTTAAATCAATGCGGTGAAAATGAATGGAAAAATTGTGTAC
>JABXWE010032266.1:0-21920 GCA_014611495.1 Limonius californicus | reverse complement strand
ATATATATATATATATATATATATATATATATACAGTGTGTCCCCAGCCACCATACCAACCACCAACCCAGCACCAGCCCATCGAGATGCCGCCAACCCAGAAGATGAAGAAACGAAACCCAAGACAGTGTGTCCCAAAACGTATAGGTAATATTTCAAGGATGAATTCCAGAACTTATTTAGAGTCGAAAAGTCCATATAAACATATGTCCTAAATGTAACCTTTAACGAGTTATTGTTTATTTCATAACTTATGTTACTAAAATTTTAGTTTAACGGATTTCTGAAATACTGATCTAGTTGCCAAGATCGCGTCTTTTGTTTGGTAACATTTTAACGTCGCTTTTAACAAATTATTGCTTGTAACTTGTCAGTTGAATACTGTGATACTGAAGTTATTGGCTTCTTCTTTCTATCCTTATTCTCATCGTAATTCGCAAGTGATTCACAATACCAATGTTATTTTCGAATGAAGAATATGCAGATATTCATTATGTTTACAGTCTGTGTGATGGAAATATTTTAGTAGCACAACAAGAATATCGTAGAAGATATCCCAGTAGAAAACTGCCTACGCGTGCAGTTTTCTTTAATTCACATCGTCATCTTGATTTATTATAAGAAGATCCGTCTTTAACTGTGCGAAGAATTGCATTACGTAGTGGAATATGTAGGAACCAGGTTTGGAGAATAATAAGAAGTGCTCGCTTACATCCATATCATCATCAAAGAGTTCAAGCTCTATAGGTAATGATTTGAAGCTCGTTTAAGATTTTGTAACTGGGTACAAAATAATCAAAACCTACCGCATATTTTATGAACCGATGAAGCTTCTTTCACACGAGATGGTATCAATAATTATCAAAATTTTCATGAATGGGCAGCAGAAAATCCTCATTTAAGAAGGCGCCCTCATTTTCAACATAGATTTAATGTTAATATGATAGCTGGTATTCTTAATGATCGTCTGATTGAACCATTTGAACTGCCACACCGTTTGAATGGTGCGAATTACGAATATTTTCTAGAAATCTCTTTACCCTTATTACTAGAGGATGTGCTATTAAATATTAGGCGTGCAATATGGTATCAACACGATGGGGCACCAGCACATCAATGTCTACGTGCTAGAGCTTGGCTTAACCCCTGATAGATTGGAGTAGGAGGAACCGTAGTATAGCCACCGTGTTCGCCGGGCCTGACTCCATTAGATTTTTATCTTTGAGGTCACATGAAACAGATTGTTTGTAGAAGAATTACGCCAAAGAATACAGCAGGCTGCCGATATTATTAGGAATAACTCAGCAACCATATTAAGAACGCGGCGATCTCTTCTGTGACGTGGACACAATGGAGATAATTTTGAACATTTCTTGTAAATAAAATAATAAAATTGTATTAAAAAGATTTATTTCATAAAATTCCTTGAATTAAATTAGCCACATAAATTATGAGATAAAGATGTTTATATGGACTTTTAGACTCTAAATAAGTTCTGGAATTCATCTTTGAAATATTGCCGGTACGCTTTGGGACACCCTGTATATAATAATATCAACGTACTTCGCACATTATTAAGTAAATGTCGTTATACTTATCCCTATCGTTATCAAGTAAAAATGACTTAAGAGATGAAGTCAAAAAATAGACGAAAATTTTGTATATTTAAGACAAATGTACGGTGTTAGGTCGAGACAATCAAACAACCAAAACTAGAAGGAGAATACAACAATCTTGGGCAATATTCGACAAACTCAATACAAAAAAAAATACCTATAAAAATAAACCACCCGGATCAATGAAGGCTCTACATATTTAGTCAATCAAGAGGAAGACCACCTAAGAGATGGACCGATGACATAAAGCTCTCAGCCGGACCAAATTGGACATAGGGCAAACAGGGAACAGCGGAAGATTAATGAATAGGCGTATACCTAAAATGGATTTGAAACGCCAACGAAAAAGAAGAAGTAGAAAGACAATTTAAGTTATGATAACTATTCGTTATGATAAACAAACTAAACTTAGTTATAGAACCCTGGTATTATTCTCAATTTAATAAGATTGCTCAAATCTTGACATTGGGGATATATGAATTATATTATTAAATGATGGTAGTTTGTAATAAAAATCACTAAATTAAATAATCATAAACGTAAATAAATTTTAGCGTTTTTTCCTACTTTGGTTATTTTAAATCATAAGTTCTTGTCAAATTTCCAATCCTTTGTCCACTTTATTCTAATCTTGGATATGTTGTTTACTAGTTTAAAAAATAGTATGTAGAGTGGTCGCATATTGATATATCTATGATGACCATAAAAAACTTTGATTTTAGCTAATTTAAGGCACTTGAGTAGTTCCTTAACATTTGTTGTGGGACTAACCCGACTGTGCAATCATAACTTAACATAACTTCACAACATGTGTGGTGGTAAGTTAGATTTCCGAACAGCCTTGGCTTATGAAAAGACTCAGAACTTGCACCTTCACCGCTCAAAGCTCATTTTCCTACATATTGCGAACGTAGCTCTTTCTTAAAACTACAACATACAGCTACGAGAAACGAAACACTGTTACCTTCACAGAAATAACTGCTTCCGCAACTCTCGTCTGATTAGTGTTCTTTACAGTTTCACTAGATTTAGTACTGCACTTGATACTCGTACAAAGCTATCTTGTTATAAAAGATAGTATTTCACTAGTAATAGAGTCAACGGCAGGTTATAAAATCAATGTATGCTTTAAATAAACTCTCAGATTTGTATTCACCCCTTAAGATTAACTGTAGTTAGTGGTTACTTATAGTTCCCTTCATCTGCTGCAGCGATAGTATGCGCTGTTATAGAATGGTATTACTTAATCAATGCCTTAGACTAATGGCCATTTGAGAACACGAAATAACTTGCTGCAATTTATTGCACCATTTGTTACAACAACAAATTACATGTATTCTACAGCAATAAGCTGCACAATTTTTAGGATCACTCCCAGACGCGCTTAGAATTTTATTTACATACACTTATGTTTTAATGTATATAGCGATTGGTTGTAGATAATAACATTGCAAAATGTAAATAAATAAAAATGCTATTTACCTGCACATACTACAGGTTTATTATTTATAATACAAATGATTAATAAAATAAGACACAACATAGCAACTTACTCGATATGACACTCAAGAATATTTTTTATTAGGGTCGTATTTATTTTCGAGCCTACTATATGAAATTACTTAAATGACAAACTTCACAGATTCTTAATATTTAAAATTTAAATGTAAAGAAGAGATAAAATCCATGCTGTTTCAACAAAACACGTTAAAGTTAATTAAGTAGACTTTTGATTACGAAAAACATCAGAAGCGGTACGTACTTTGAACTTAAAATTTTGTATATTAAAAAGCAAATAAGCCTTAACAAGTGGAAAGTGAGGGTGTGACGGCCTCTCGAATACGAAAATATTCAGTTATAGTAATTGAGTTTTCTCTGAAATTCCAGCAACGTTGAGAAAAACAGCCTTGTTTGCTTTCAATTTAAGCACATCGTCATTTGCCTTCTTCCTCATTTAGGAGCCAGAACGGCGAATGCGTTGCCATGAAAATCTCCGCCATGCAATATCCGAGTGGTCGTCGAAAAGAATGTGTAAAGGGCGCTTTTAAAAACAACAAAATTTTAACAAGTAAACTGAGGGTATCATTACTTATAAACTAAGAGAGTTAGCAAACAAAGTGCATTACAGGAGGTAGCGAGTGAATGGCCCGAGTGGGGCGTGGTTGAGCGTCTCGGCGCCGGCGTCGCCAGACAAAGGAGGTCCTCAGCACGCAACTTGCTAATGATACAGTGCCACATTAACACGGCTCAAGGAATAAAACTGAAGGGTCAACATCCTAAACGAACTGTTGTCCTTGCCAATTACTCGGCTACGTCAAACCTGAACCACCTATTTTGTGCACCTCGTTTTCCCACAATTATCCACCCCTGTGTTGTGTTTATATTGAGATCCCACCAAACAGTCTCTTCCCAATTAAGAAGGCTATTGTCTGCCCCCTCTCAATTTACCAGCACAATTATTATGGATACAACAAAATAAGGCGTATTGATGCCCATCTACAATTAGCTTACTGGCAATAAAGGAAATATTTTAAATATATTTAAGCTCATTCGTTAATTCTCTCTAAAAATATTATAATTCCACCTCTAAAAATTAGAATTTCTCAAGTATGTAAAACTGACTTTCTTTGTTCGGCAGGCTCTTTAAAATAGTAACAAATATAATTATCATAAAATAAAATTTAATGCATTAAATGCTTTGGCGTTTGCTATAACTTCGGTGAAAATTTGCGTTCATTTAAACAACCTAGTAGACGTATACTTCAAATTTTATCAACAATTATAACCAAATTATTTGAAGTCATGGGTAACGCCCCACGCTTTCTCTACAATAATGATTACTAAGCTGTGTAGATATACAGAGTATGTACTTAACAAAACAATGATACGTTGTTGAGATAATCGATATTTTTAAATAAGTACGAGGGAATCTCATAAACTTATCTACCTAGCCATGAAATAAGAGAGACACAAATATGTTAATAATGGTATTTTTCAATATAACATCTATCTATATCAACGCGCTTAAGTCGTTTGTCCGGCAGTTAGTCTACATCTTCACACAAAAATTCATTTGGCTGACTAGCAAAGTAATCATCGACGGCCTGCTTCAGTTCGTTATCTGAGTAAAATCTTCGTTCTCTTAAATGTTTCTTCCTTTTTTTTTAGACAAATAAAAATCAGATGGTGCCATATCTGGGCTGTAAGGTGGGTGATTAATCCCCTGAAACATATATTCCTCTAAAACAGGCACAACCTTTCGAGCCTTCTGGACTCGTGCGTTGTCTTGCAAAAGCAATATGTTTTTCTAACGAAAATGTTGGCGTTCTTCACAAACAACGTTTCTTAGATGTTTTAGAATATTGGCATAAGTTTCTCCAGCAAGTGTACTCCCTCTTGGCATATATTCGATCAACAATATTTCATCCATATCTTAGAAAATTGTGGCCATTCACTTGTTAGCAGAAGGTTGGTTTCGGTATTTCTTGGGAGGTGGAAAACCCTTATGGGCCCATTGTGTGGACCCATTGCATGGATTCTTGTTTCGTCTCAGGATCCCAGTAATGTACCCAAGTTTCGTCACCATTCGTAATAGAAACTCTGAATCCTTCTCTAAAGTGGACAAATGTTAGGCACAAATTTGTTAGCGGCGCAATTTTTGTTCCGGTGTTAAGAGCCTTGGAATCCACCGCGCTAGCATCTTAGTTAAACCTAATTTATCGTATAAAATGGTAATGACGTTTCCCCCAGAAATTCCTATTTCTGACATTGTTGCAACTTTCAAATGTCGATCCTCCAGCAATATAACCTCAACGTTCTGGCACATTTCTTCACATCTGAAGGTCTGACCAATCTTGAATCATCTTCAACGATTCCCATCTTCAACGATTCCCGTCTTCAACAAAATTGTTTAGACCAACATTTAACCCTGTTATAAAGAGTTTCTTCTCCGTACACCGCGTCAGAGATAGTTTTTTGCCCGTACTTTTGTCAATAATTTTATTACACTTCGGTGTTTACAACATTCATTTTTAATACAACTGAACACAATATTTTTGAAACAGATGTGCAGATCTGAACAAATTTGCATATACAACTATCAAAAACTTGTGAAAATATAACATTAATAGCATAGGTCGGTCAGCCATTACTGTTATAGTTAGGTAGATAAGTATTTGAGTTCCCCTCGTATATATATTCTTCTGGTTCCCTACTGTATTTTTTTTTCTTATTTTGTTATATTTGATTGATTGGTTGTGTTTCAGTGGAACTTCTACATTTTCAGTTTTAAAATAGTGTAAAATGTATTTCAAAGAATTCAATGCACCTGATTTAACATAATTTTCTTTAATGGAGTACGAAGAATAATTTTCACAATTATTCATGTTTCGGCTTGTGAAAAATGTATATTACAATATAGAAGAAGTGTGATCAGAAGTTAAAAATAATGTTTTAAGAAGAGAATGAAAATAATAACTTTCCTGCAAATTATTAGGATGGTAATAGTCCATCTCCAAAAATTAAAAACTTAGTGGTGGTTTTAATATATTTTTCCTGGGTAAAATGTAAGATAATTAATTAATCGAACCCTCACTCTTTAAAGGGTAGAACTAGTTACAAATGACTCGTTACCTTCACTCATTCTTACGGCCTAGAATATTTACTGATATTTGTTACTGTTTGGTATGTTTATGAACCGTGTTCCCTGAATTAAATACCATCATGCAGCGGTCACACTAAACAAACCGCGGGAGTTAAGTCTATTCGGATTTAATACATAGAATGGTTTCTTCATTGGCAAATCACTTCTATTAATTGAAAAGCTTGAAGTATTATTAAAGCACCACACGGAACGTATTTGTTACCAATGGAGGATCTACACGTAAAGTAAATAAACTAAAAATGAATTTAAAATGAACATTAAACTAAAGCCCCCCCCCCCCTGGGCAGCAGTCTGTGTATATAAACCCCCTAAAGTATTTGGTGTTTCCTTAATTTTTATTTGTAAACGTATTCAAGATTGTCTGCAGGAAGAAGTATCCAAAAATGCAATCATAAATGCACTACTAAACAACTAAACAACCATAAAAATAAAACAAAACTGACTAGCATGCTTTTAATTGTCAGAAAATATGTTATATCTAAACAATATGATAGTGTTTCTAGGCGTATTGGCTTTTTATGGTAACCGAATTTGCTTTTGTTCTTGCATTTAAAACGATAGGATTATATGAATATTTAACACTTTAATAATACTTAAAAGAACATGTAGATACCGCTGTAACCGGAAGTACGTCACCAATGTCCACAGTGAAGTAAGAAGAAAGCATAAAAACATTAACATTACAATGGACTGGTACTTTTCGAAAATATTATAACAGCGTTATCAAATTTATTTGTGCCCATTGCCTATAATGAATATAAGATTTATTAAATTATAGTTAATAGTTAGCAGGTTCTGTAATTAATAATGTGTCTAATACACAACTACTAGATTTTTGTATGTAAGCATTTTACTCAATGGATACAGAAATTTTCAGAAACAGGCCAGCGTAACTGTTTTCAGCCTAGTTGACATACAAACAACACGAATTCAAGAAAAGGATTAACTGGAAAACAGGTAAACTACAGTTATGGCTAAATTTTTTTAAATGATTATAAAATTGCTTTTAATGTTATGTGTATAATTTCAATATTTAAGTACCAAAAAAATAAAATGTGAAAACAGTTACATTCTTAAACTACTGGTACAATATTTATATTAGTAAAATTGCAAACCCCATCAATACACTCCACAAAACACCGAATAAGTACAAAATCAACCGTCTTTGGACAGATAGAAGGAGAATGTGGTTTTATTAACTTCTCTAAATGCAATTTGATGGGGAAAATGTATTATGCACTCAATACGTTCAAATCTAAAAATTGTGATTGTTGGATATAAAACGAGAAGGATGTATTAATTATCTTCAACATTATCAAGGCATCGAGGTAGATTTATATCAAGGCAAGTAACTTTTTCACATCTGCATTGCAAATACGTTGAGAGATAGAATATTATTATTGATTTTAACATTATAGCGTTTTGCATAAAAAGGCTTCTAAAACTTATAAAGGTCAAACGATAACAAATCCATGGTTCGTGTACGAAAACCAAATGCGACAAGATGCCTCAGCTCTTCTAATTTTCTTTTTGATTGAATGATGTATTCTTACACAATTACTTTCGTTTAATAAAAATGCTTTAATTGTTTTTCTCATTTCAAGTTTTTCAAAACCACCATTAAATATATTAATTTGACCATACGTAGAATACGGTGATTCTAATTTTTCAATTGAAAATTATAAAATACAATGTTTTCTATTTTTCACAACTTGTAATCCTAGCAATTTTATATCTAATGACATAAGAACTATAAAATGTCCATGAATTGTAAAACAGCGGGATATGAGAATAAAATGCGATTTGTATAAAGCCGAGAACATTTCTACGTGACTTTTTTATCGACACGTGCAAATTTCTAAGTTTCCGTAGAAAACAAGGGCGATCTGTTGCAATCTCGACTAACAAAAGATGATAAATGGTAGGGTACAAGTTTCCACAGCTTTAGTTATTTCACCGTCTTTGCTCTTTGATTCGCTGAAACAGAGGCGTTTGTGTGAAATACGAGCGAAACCACTCGCCTTTTAACAACAATATTAATGTACAATCAAATAAGAAGAAATACATATATTTAATAACCGTTCTCATGAAATTCCAGAAACCAATAAAACATACAGAAGATAAATACAATCTCTATAAACTGAGCTACATTTCGAATTACTGAAATATTTAAATTACAAGTGTCTTACATCCAATTTATTTCAAATTCATTAATAGTATATTTTAACCTTCGTAATTATGAGACTTTAAGACTAATTTTGATGTAAACCTTGAAATTGTAACAGAAACTGTGCTACAATTGCGTTTGTGTACCTTTGCTGTTTTAAATGATAAAGTAGATCCTGTTTTCACACAGCCTGAAACAAATTTCAGTTCTCTTGTAAACCGTGAATAATAAGCTGTGAAAGTATTTGAGTTTTAGACACTAGATAATGCCAAAAATTCAAGTGCGTGGTGTTTCATATTCGAATCAATTAAACTATTTTTTGTGGAACGAGTGCTTTAAAAACATAAGCATTAAAAGATAATATTCCATTAGCAGAAACCGCTTTTAACGAACCCGTTTATAGCGATCTATCGGTTATAGCAAATCTAAATAAAATACGGTCCATTACATTACATATAAATATTTATAGGATATAAGGAACCCCCTTATAACGATCTTTCTGTAAATGAACAAGATTTATCGTACCAATTGCCTCTTTTAACCGTTTATAATGAACTACATAGAGGTATGTTTAATAATCTGAAATCGTTTCTTCAAAAGTTGCAAGTAACTTGTATAAGTTCATAAAAAAAGTCAACTTGAATCTAGTGTCGCACTGTTTATAAAATAGCGTCAGCATAATTTATGCCTACAATGACGTTGTCATTACGATGTCATAATTTTCAGTGCGCCTGGAGGTTACTTACTATTTCAATCAGTATAAAATCATTCGCGAATTGCAAGACGATAAAAAATATAGTTCCCAATTTTTTATGTAAGTCGGCTGAAAAGTGTTTTTATGTTTTAATACTTCATTAAGTGTTCTTTTGGTATGTAAACCGAATTATACATTTAAAAGTAAATAAACATGTTTTTTTCCGCATTTTTCGTTATTATTGCTTATAACGAACATCGGACATAATGACGGATTTTATGGGTCCCTTGAGCTTGGTTATAAGCGAAGCTACTGTATTGTACTTGTACATTTACGGTGAGTTTTCGGCAAACATTTTAAAGCATTCGTCAGAATAATTTTTTCGGTACTATGTATTTAAATATATTTCTCTTACAGTATCCCAAAAAAGGGGCAGTTTAAATAGCAAGGCACTGTAGTGCAGCGTAGATTGATCCTCTTGCAGTTAAACAGAGAAATACTACCAAAATATTTATATAAGTAAACCCCTGAACATCTCGAAAAAGCTCTTTCTTGTGAAAATTCACCATAAGCAGACAATTGGAATTTCGGACAGACTACCTCTAAACACCATTTTCAGAAATTTTTTTCTCAAGAAAATTGATTTCAGTATGAAATACACATGCAAGTGGATTTTTATTTGGCGCCACTTGGAGATCAAAACCAATAAATTTTCACTATTTCAGCCAATTAATAAGCTATATTACCAATACAATTTTAAATAACCATGGTGCTGTCAGTACACCTACAGTGCAATTATACGATCTTCTTCTTAGAGTGCTTTATCTCTTACGAGACGTAGCGATCTTGTACGATAGTTACGGCAACATCTGAAGATTCAGATGAAAATTACTTTAAAATAGTTCAAAAAATGAAAGAAAAGCTGGAAGTGTACATAAATTAGTTGTCATACAGTACCAAATGGACAACCAAACGTCTGTAAAATCCCCACAATATAGCCTATGCAAAAAACAAAGTCTAAAGATGACTAAAGAAACTACTAAATATCATTCCGTTCTTTTGGAACCAAAGTGTTTTTGTGTTAGACATCTAGAGCAGAGCAGATTTGTCAATATTACAATTTACTTTCGGCTTAGACCGCGTCGTCATTTGGCAACTACACCCAGAATTGTCAGGTAAGAACCGACGTGTAGCTTGTCTGCCTTTGCTCTAGAAGTTTGAGCAATATTTGTTCGTAAGCTCTGCCTGCCTAAACAGGGCCGTGTGCTTAGATTATTTAAACCTTGAGATGGACAAGGATTTGATCTTAATGTATTTTGTTTACCAGGACAATAATACTTAAT
Organism: Limonius californicus; assembly: GCA_014611495.1. Taxonomy (NCBI): domain Eukaryota; kingdom Metazoa; phylum Arthropoda; class Insecta; order Coleoptera; family Elateridae; genus Limonius; species Limonius californicus. The sequence goes on along the minus strand of JABXWE010032266.1, from coordinate 11,437 downwards.
CGACTTATGCCTGTTAGCTGTTTGTGGACCCATACAAACTAACATTTCGCAAGACATTGCAGCTTGCATCTTCAGAGTGAATAGAACACTCAAAAGATTTAAATAATCTAAGCACACGGCCCTGTTTAAGCAGGTAGGGCCTACGAACAAATATTGCTCAAACTTCTAGAGAAAATGCTTGTAAAGGCAGACAAGCTACAGGTCTGTCCTTACCTGATAATGCTGGGTGCAGTTCTCAAATGACGACGTGGTGTAAGCGGAAAGTAAATTGTAATATTGACAGTTCGAGATTTGTTTAAAGAAAAACATGACCAGGCAAGGAACTGTCCAAATAGGAATGAATGTATAAGCAAGGTGTTCAGATTCTTAAAATACGTATTCTAGAAAGAAATTTCTAGGAAAGCATTTATCATAAAAAGACAAACATCGCTACGTAAGATAAAATCGTATTTTAAATTTTCTCAACTCATACTTGTACTGTTATAGAAGGTGTAATATAAAGCGTTGAATATATTTGCAATCATAGTTTGTGATTATTTAATTTTAGGGACAGATTGTGACAGGTAATTGAAGAACTCAACTTCTGTATTCAAGAATAATAAGGTAGGTGCCCATTGAGAATTATTGGTAAGAACAAAACAGGATTAATGGTTTAGACTACAGTGACATTCCCACCACTTTTGTATCATTACTTGACTTTTATGTTAGCCATTTTGTATAGAAAATTGACAGCTTATGTTGGAAGTGCATGCGAGCACTTGATCCCCCGCGATAGACCCGGTTTCGATTCCCTGTTATGGAGGATTTTTTAATTTTTATTTTTTTAATTGTTATTGTAGTGCCGCAAACACGAAACGAAAATAAAGATCATATTTTAAAAATGTTAAAAGAATCGTCCCCGGTCGGGAATCGAAACCGATTCTAGCGCGTGAAATATTGTCGCTTCAAACATTAGACCAATTGGATACTCTCTCTGCAATGGCAGTTTTGCTTATACTAGCGACATTCCACGAATAGCGTTCGTTACTTATTTTTAAACTAACAAATTAACGTCATAAAGACGGCAATCGACAACAGTTGGCGAACTAATATCTAATTGCAAAGTGCCGCATTTATATGTATCTGGAAAGGCAGCATGGGCGAAACTCTGTTTGCCGGTATGTGATTTCCAGGTAGATGCATTATTGTTTTATTTTACATTTACTCACCCTGTGGTTTCATAAGACTTTAGGAATGTACCAAAAACAACTGCTACTTTTACTCGGCGTTATCGAACGAACTTAGGACTCTTATGTCAAAACTAGCTGCTGTATAGACTGCTACACGATCGCTGTCTACTACATTAACGGCTATACTTATACAAAAATTACATGTATCTATAGCTCAACCAAAATCACTTTGACGATGGGCACAGAAAAACGAAAACATTTGGAATGATGCAGTGAGAGTACTATCACGGGCGTAGCAATATTTTAATAGACACACTTTAATTTAATGTTTGCTGAAAAACAAAGCTGCAAATTACGTGCATTACATTGTTAAGAATGTAATGGTGCTATTGAAATCAATAAGCAACCATCATTTTCCTAGCAAAAGTCTGAGTCTGTTTGAAATTTCAACCCACCTGGTATTTCTAATAATTTCTTTTGTAATTCCAATTGACATACCAAACAATAATTGATAACGCTAACAATCGCCGATTGCAGGTATTGTTGGGCAAATATTTGTTTGGAATTACGTCACTTCTTTTATATTACACGTCGCGCTTATGTATTTATATTACCAGCATATCCCCAAAGCAGTATCAAATTTTGCCAGTATTAGTAAAAACAATAGTAAACATTCAAATAGTATCCACTAACGTACCTTCCGTAGATGCTTTGAGCCTCACCAAATTTCGTTAACACACAATAGGCGTTGCTAATATAAATAATAGAAGCATACGCATAAAAAATATACCTAATAGTAGGTGCTAGGTGAATCCTTTTTACATAAAACCTTTGTTACATAATCAATCCAGGAACGAAAATTGTATAGGAGCTAAATACAAAAACTTACACCCTTTGATGGAAAATGAAATAAATATTATTAGTTTAGATAGTTTTCATCCACCGTTCAAATATCAACTTACTTGAAATAAAATACGACCATATGTATATATAAATAGTATTATTTTCGCCCGCTTAATTTCAATATATTTCAGATATTTAGAAAAGGTTCACAATAAACTTTGTTAAACAAGATATTATTTTATTTGTTATCACTGTGCAACGACGACACAACAAAATAAAAATCAATATGAAGTTCAAATTCCTAACACAACCTAAAATGAAGGAGCTAGAAGGACGGTGCTAACAACTTCACCCCAATGAACCTACCTAAAAATGTTTCCCTTACGGAATACCAAACAGATCTAATACTTGTAATACTACAACAGGCTTTTTGCTGAATTATTTTTCGTATTACAATTATGCACACAATAACGTAATAAATTAAACGCATTTTTACGTTATATATTGCTTTACTATTGCGTCACGCGGAATCAAATATTTTTTCGCAATTAGGTTTTCGATTCCTCTTTCGTTCCGAGCGGATGACATTGTATTATGCGAATCTTGGCAGAAATCTTCAATTTTTCAACGTCGTTCTAGTGTAAGACATTAAAACTTTTGAAAACTGATTGTGCAATGTTGAAGTAGCGGAACGAGAGATAAGTAGGAAAATGGATGATGATGGATCAAGCAATAATAGCCATATTTAAAAACGCGTTAAGATAGGACGTTAAGCTGCGCAACCTGCACACCTCCTTCAAAACAGTCGCCCTTAACTCAAGTTGAATTATGAATAAAAAATGTGAAAATCACCATATCATTATAACCTCGTTTACTTTCCATGTTTTAGTAATCTACTTTGAGGACACTGATTTGAATTCGTTATGCGCTCGCTGCTAAAGCGAACGAGGAAAATGAATTTCCAATCGTTGCCACTAATCCATACTGTTTTTGAAAGAAAATAAAAAATCTTCACTGCTGCTAGTAATAAAATGGGAATTTGAAACGATTAGCGAATTTATCGAATAATTAATGCTGGCATCTGTGAAGTTTCATACCATCTTTGGAAGTCATTTAACTCAAACAAATAGCAAAACATAGAAAAAGAATTAATTTTAAAACACAGATTTTCAATGTATAATTTAGAATTTCAAAGAGGTCGCTAACCACCTATAAATTTATAAAGACGCATTAACATTATACTTCTGATGTTATAGTATATAAACTTTCTGAGTTCTTTTCAAAGCGTGTATCGGTTTCTTTATTACGCCAACCAAAGTCAAACCCAATGATCAATTTTGTTAGCAACTGAAAACGACAAGGTGGTCATAACTTTTCTATCAGCGCAACAGTTCATTGCCACAGCCCTAAAAATCTAATATCATACTGAAATTTGAAACTCCTACAACATGATTAAAATCATAAGGAAACTTAATAAAAATAATAGGTTTATATATTTTTTTGTTGTTTAATTTTAAAATTTACATTAAAAAATGTTCAGGCTCATATTTTTGCTTAATAATGCAAATTTAAATTTAAATGATCAACAGCCCGATTAATCATTAATACACAGGATGATGAAAACATATTTGTTATAAATTTGGTAGCGGGTTCTACACGTTAAATCATTTTGAAAAGTTCAAGTAAACGTATATTCGAAAGCGCTTCGTTACGGAGTTACAGACTGCTAAAGTAAGACTTGTCCGATCACTTTCCTGCATATAGGAGGGCAGCCGTTTAAGTTTTTACAAACGACCACTAGGTGGTGCTATTGAGATGTGTCATCACTATTTTCGGAAAATTTGACATTTGTTATTGTGAAAACAGTGGCAGCTTACAAATTGACCGAGTAGTTTATTTACAGTGAGCATTTAATAAAGCAATTTTGTGAAAAAATGGAAATTTCACGTGAAGATTTTCGTTCGATGATTGTGTACGATTTTAGTAAAGGCCTAACTCAACAACAATGCATAGAATCGCTTCGTTCAACTTTTGGTAATGAAGCACCATCAGAAAAAACTGTTTACAATTGGCTTGCAGAATTTCGTGAAGGTCGACCAAAATCGGTTGTTATTCCAAAAAACATCGATGCTGGCGCAACATGACTGGAGAAGATCGGCATGTGACTTACAGTGAGATACAGACATCCAGACTGCAGTACATTTGAGTTTGCATGAACATTTAGCTATGCCAAAGATCTGTTCCCAGTGGATTCAGCATAATTTGACCGAAACTCAAAAAAAATCTCGTGTTAATTGGTGTAAGCCTGCTGAAGCCTTCAAAAACTATGTTTTTAAGATACCAACTTCAGAGTGGAAAAATGTTTCAAGAATTAGTTTGAACACATGCAAGAGTGTATACATCTTAAAGGCGAATATTTTGAAAAGCAACGAAACAGTTCGTTGCAAAAATTTTTTCTTTCCTAGTTTTTGTAAAAACTTAAAATACTGCCCTCGTAATTATGGTAATAGTCGAACCAATGTTTTGAAATTTTATGTGTCTATGTTGCTCATCAAACTGGCAGGTTAGAGACTAGTTTCGTTTTAATAAGTGCACCAGAGGCGTCTCAAGTGGAAGGATCAGGTACTGTTTGTTTTAGATATGTGCCATAAACTTCCGAAAACTAATTGTTAGCTCTTTTGCTATTGGTACTAAATTATCAGATACTTTTCAATCTCAAAATTACATGTCCCTGTTCTAAAATTGAGCAATTTTTAAACGATTCGTATGTATATTAACAAAACGAACCTCCCCTCCTTCTGTGAGCTAAGCCTTGGCATACTGTCGTTTACATGTCGCGATCCCGTTTTTGCCCGTGACATTTTACTAAATATATACTACATTTATATAGCTAAAAATATATTTATCAATACTATATATATAATATTAAAAATAATAGTCTTATCATAGCACCTTGAGAGAAAAACAAGTACTTTTACTAGGATTACGGCATTACAAGTTAGTACAGACAGAATTACGTTTCAGCGGCCTATTGCTACCCCAGTGTGTATTTATTTAAAACTGAGTCAACCCAAAGACCGAAATTCCCTTGAATATATAATATTTAATAATTTAAAAACATTGTTATGCATGTTAATAAAATATATCCAGAATTATTCGTGTTTAAACATTATTACAACGTATCCCTTTGCCTAGAAAGTGATAGGTCAATCTTGCGAACATATTAAAAGCAGGTACTGAAAGTTTGAGAACTCTAGTTTACAAATTTGTTGGAAGCACTCTGTAAGCTTCTGATTGAATTAGCATTTTTATGGTAATCACTAACTCATAAAACCTCGCCTTTGCATAAAATAATTGTTTTTTTCTAAACAGAATCAAGATATTTACCTAAACACCAAAACTACATCTCTCTAGACAGTTTAAAATTTTACGCTACCATACGTCTAAGACTCAGTGTCAGGCAAAACTAATTGAAAGTATGCTAATTTCCAGATTTTAAATCGTTCTCTCTTTCTCTCTAAAATATACAGAGAGGGTATTCTTAGGCAAATTATACTTATTTCTGCAGTATCGGTTCACATAATTTTTGGGTATAATTTAAGTGAAATTACAGTGGTTATCCGTTGTTATTATCTTTAGTACTCTATTATTCATCGACGACAACGAAACAACATTCTAAACTTCTGCAGTATCGATTATTTTGTTTTTATTTCCTGAGAGAGGGACTTAAATATTAACGGCAGCGAGCTACGAACACAGATAAATCAAATTAATGAAGAAACTTCTACATCAATTTAAAAAGAAAAGTCCATTAGTTTTCCTAAAATTACATGCCTTCATTTAACAGAAAGCTCGCTGGTGAACAAAAAAAAGCTTTTTATAACCTTTGATATTTTTGAAAGTCACACTCAAACAAAAATAGTCTCCCACGCTATAAAATAAAAACCGCGTTGCCTTGAAGCAATATTTTTAAACGAAAAGCAAGGATACATATAAAGGTTATACTATCTTCTTGAATAAAAAAAAGACACGCATAAATAAAAAGTATGTATTTTAATAATAATAATAGTCTCAATTTCAACGAAGTAAGGCAAGAAACAATTAACAAAAATGATGTAGCCTATTTGAACTATACAGGGTGATAGGGGATGATATCCCAATATTTGAGGAATAGGTTCCGGTGATTAACATAACCAAAAAAAGTTATAAACATAAATCCTATTCTCATCCTTTACAAAGTGAATTCATCGCAATAAATCAGTGGAGAAAAACTGTTTATTTTTTATAACAAAGTTTGTGTGTGGATCGAACCTGTAGCTCGTTGGAGTGCATGGAGATTTTATCGTAAAAGTGCTGCACAGTTGATAATTCGATCGAGCAGTGCTTCTTTCGTATCCACTCTTGTTGAGTAAACTAATAATTGGAACTGTCCTCAAAGGCAGTAATAGAGGGGATTGAGATTTGGTAACCTTGAAGACCCATTCTGTGGACTCCTACGGCCAATCGAATGGTGGGAAAATTATTTACATGATTTCTCACATCACGACTAAAATCGGCATGCTGCAAATACATGTTTTGCCGTATATGCACCGGTACATCTCCCAGTATATCTGTCAGATGATTTCCTAAAACATTCTAAATATCTTTCTCCCATCCGACGACCATCTAGCACAACTGCACCAACTAACTGAATTAACGCTGAAAGTTAGGGTAGCATGCGGATTTTCATCTGACCAGCGATGTTCCTTGTGGCAGTTATTTATTCCAACAAGAGTCAATCGATCTTTATCCGTGAATAAAATGTCTACGACTTTCGTTTATCCAATTGCAAAATTGCAGCCTGAAAGCATTATCACCATATTGAAGGTTCTGGACGCGCTGAAGATAGAAAGGATTTAAACAATGCTCATGCCGCATTTGGAGACGGGCTGCAAGCGTCTTGTACTTACACCGGGGCTACGTTGTATCATATTAAGAATTTTTTTCTAATACCAATACATCAACACCAGCTTACCTTTCAGATACGATTCTTGTACTCGGAAACATTCTAGTTTCACATGAAAATTGTCTGGAATACATTTCTGTCCGGCATTCTTCTGTTAGGATAGCGACGTTAATATTCAACAACTACACTGAATCCCCCGGTTGCAATACCCATAAATGAAAATCATAGCAGTATTTATCAGTAAATGTGGCAGCTAGCGAAATCCTGTAATATTTTTCTAAGAGACTTCAACTCACAAACGGCAAAACAAATCGGACTATTTAGCATGGTATACTTATAATGAAATAACACCTGATAGCGACTTAAGTTAAACAAAGCTAGTCTTGGTGGTCTAGCAGTTAGTGCATTTGCCTTTAGATTCAAGGGATGCGGGTCGAATCCGGCCGAGGTCGGTGAGATTTATCTAGCGGAAAAAATCTGAAAGAGCGCCTTCTCTCGGTCTCGGATAAGGACTAAAGCCGTAGGTCCCGTGCCACTGCGATTTAACACATTAAAAATCACTACGAAGGTTGGAACTACCCCAGGCAGGCAAAATTCATAGTAAGGGTATACATTAGCCAATAATGGCTGCAATGCTTAGAAATGCTTGGAAAACCGCGTCCTAGATCTCGCTCAATTAAATACAAATACAATTATATTTAAGTTAAACAAAGCTGTGTTGGGTAAATGCTTGGATATCTCTGCAATGGGTGACAATTGGGTCTATGATTCTGGAATTTTTTTGTTTATTTTAATCACCGCAATCTATTCCCCAAATATTGGGGTATCCTCCCCAATCACCCTGTATCGCAACCTTCTAGTAATAGTTACAGCGAATCTGTTTAAAAACGAAGGAAGTAAAATATAGAAAATTTACCTGAACTGTATTACTTGCCTGTCAAACTGCCCAAACACTGCTTCATACAATTTTAAACCTAAACTAACCCAATAGTTTGTTGATGAAATTGTTTTAACTCAATTCATTAATTAAGAGGTATCTAGTATTAGCTGCGATTTAAAACCAATATTTACTAATGGCCCTTTGCCACTGCACTGTACAGTCGCAATTTCATTTCCTACGCAAAGCCGTGTGTTACACCTTATATAACAATAGTCAGATAATCGGACAGAATAAACATCAATCAAAACATATAAATTCCAATAAAAAAATATATCCATCCATCACACATTTAAATGTAGCTTTGTGAATCCACGAATCCACAAAACATTTTTAATATGATTGTCAATAAAGACTCATAGCACATTTCCTTTAATTTTGAAGTCTTCTAGAACTTGAATGAATAGGGTGACCAGATCTCCTTATTTTCGGAATTTGTCCCTATTTTTGGTTCGATGACCCTATGTCCCAAAATGTATTTTCAGGACTAATGCGTGTCCCAATTTGCAGATGCTCATAATTTTTAGTTATTGTGTATAGGTAATTTACAATAAACTGTTGATATTTTTTTAAACTCGATTGAAGAGTTTTCTTGTCGCTCCTTGTCTATTTCTGTTTCAACGTAACATGTCAAAAACTTTGGGCAAATCAGGACACAGAAATCAAAGATCGGATTCGAGTGTGTTCTATCGCTGCTACTCACGAGTGCATGTAGTGTTAAGTGTGAGAACCCACCTATGTGCAGTGCACGATTGTATGTACATAGCCGTATGACACAGTCCTATGTAATCTGCACTGCAGACTGCAGTGTCTACTGTACGTTAGCATCATCGATCCACTCTACATATTACAGCATAAGATGTATATTAGGCAAAGGAAAGATCTTTAATTAACATAATTTAATAAAATATTAATAAGATAAAATTCTGATGATGTATTGCGTCAATGTTGAAAAATATGTAGCTGAAAGAATTTTTTAGTTGTCATGTCCCGATTTTTAGTTGTACCGATCTGGTTACGCTATGACTGAATAATATTTTCCTTTAATTGTGGTAATATAAAAATGAATTACCATATATTTAGCATAAAAATACTACGATGAGTTAGTAACACGATTCTAAACAAAATGCTATACTATTATAAAATGTTTATATACATACAATTGTAGAGCTCTATTGCGGTGTTCAACTCAGTACAGATCCCTACTATTGGTGTTGATGCGAATCCAGATATGTTAAGCTAATAGGGCATAAGCCAAAACTTCAAATCCTTGCGTTGTACGGTACAAAATAGGAATATAAGCATTATGCACATTTTTTACAGTGACTACTACTATAGAGCAACTACTCAAATTAACGGATTTAAAAAATGATTTTATTAGCAACTTTTTTACTTTTACCTATGCTTCCTGGCCAATAAGAATTGAGATATAAGCAACTACCCTACTTGTTTAAATAAAAAAATTATCGGTCATCCTGAGTACCGAAACATAATCAAATACGATCAAAACTCAAACCATTAAATACTCGTTTTTTGTATAATACCCGCAATTAGTACAAATCCCTGACGAAGAAGATATACCACCGATTCGGCTAGTATACGGCTTTAAAAACAGTAGTACTTGGGGCAAAATATAAATTGAGAAACATGTTCACATGTACAACAATCCCCAAACATTTTCAAACCAAATGTATTCTGCCAACGATCAATACGCTTTAGAAACGTGGTCCCTCAGATACTATGAACAAAAATATGAGAGGTAAGCAGAGGACAACACAGCAGTCGATGTTATGAGTGCACTTGCTGGACAGAAAAGCAAACAATTTGATCAGAAACAAAACCAGACTTAAAGACGGGGCACAATACATAACAAGTCGATCACAGGTGACCGAGTGAAGACCAAGAGCGGGAAGAAGAAACCGAGGAACACCTAGAAATAAATGACCAAGAAGGTTACAGCAACGCATTGGTTGGGAGCAAATAAAACCGAATAGCTTATCGACGCTTAGGGAGTTATCAATTATGATTAATTAATTAATTAGTTAAGCATTCACAATATCCACCTTGCACATTGGTATAATATTACAACCTGCTCGGGATTCTTGCTATATTATCATGAAGGTCATAATCAATATCAGTTTTCCTTACAAACACCCTTGCCATAAATTTTCTACACTTTATTCTAGGTGGGCGTCCGTATTTTAGACCGCTCCCCAAAGCAAGCCTATTACAGTAAAATCAAGAGACATAGTAGATCATTCAAATTCTTCTCTTCGGGCCATGACGTGAACGGTTATTATGGTCCACAAAATACACCTTATAATTTAGTAGAGCACGAATGTGCACTTACACATATGTGACCTGACTTTTGCCCCACCCGGTATGTCAGTATTGATTGTGTCCTAGATTTATTCAGCTATTGACTACCCAGGATGGAATGCACCTTCCAAGAGTTTCCCTCGCATGTACTCATTGCTTCCGGATCTTTGTTTTTACGTTACGCTCTGCCTGTTTTCTACTAGTGAGAAGAGTATGTTACATCGATATTTTGCTTTCTATATCCATGTTTTCGCTCCCTACTAGATAGAAGTGAGACTGTGTAAAAGTCAGCTAAAAATTAATATTTATTTCACAACTAACAGAAAGTCTTTTCTTTTTGAAAGTACTTGCAGTTACTCTCTGAATACAAGCACCTTTTAATTGGAATCTTTCGTATAATACAGAATCAAGGATCGGTTTCAAACCTAGTACAAAATAATTTATATTTTCTGAATTATATTTGTTGTAACATGCACTTTTCATTTCATAAAGCTCCGCTTAAGTATTGTTTGGCATTACGAACACTTATGACGAAGCTCAATTACACTACATTTATGGAAAACCTTAATAGTCACAGTTTTCATCAAACAGCAATTATTTTTAATGAAGTATCTTGAATTTTTCGAATTTACTAAATGGCTACTTTAACTGAAACTGTAAAGGGCCACGTAATGCGTTCCGCCTTTGATCTTTTCAACATAATTATAAGGCAATAAAAATTTTTAAATGAAAGCAAATTATAATGTACACTAAATGTAAAGCGTTTATGTATACTGCAGTATCAAATGAAATCCCACTGTGTAGCGTTAAGTAACTTACTATCGTTACCTTTTTTTGTTTAAGTATGATATGCATGTATCACATTATAATCCTAAAACAGCTTAACTACACTAACAGCTCTGTGCATTAAGATACTACCTTTGTTATGCAAACTTGGTCATGTAACTTGTAGCTCTTGACAAACTAACGCTGCAGCCCAACATACAACATCTAAGAAAAGAAGTTGTTCTTGTTTCATTCAGCAAGATATAGGGCGCGGTCTTCCAAGCATCTCTTTGCGCTGTGGTATTATGGCCCATTCTACACCCTAACTAGGAATTTTGCCTGGCTGGGGTACTTCCAACTCCAGCAGGGATTTTTAACGTGTCACACATCGCAATGGCACGAGTCGTACAGATTTACTTCTTATCCGACAGAAGGCGCATTGTCAGAATCCCCCCCCCC
>JABXWE010032265.1:0-15549 GCA_014611495.1 Limonius californicus | reverse complement strand
TGATCTTAATCGCAAGAAATGTTACATAAATCATTGCCGTTTAAAGCAGAGTACAAGTATAGTCTATTAATTTTGCCATGTAATGTAAGCTTAAACAATTAGATATTTAAATTGAAATTGGCAATTATCATCTATTGCATTTAGTATTCAGTTCAAATTCCATTCTTTTCAATACATTTCTTCGTGATCACCTATTTCAAATACTGTGAAAAGGCCACACACATGTCGTTTAGCTTAGGTGCTTACTGGAATAAACAATGATTAAACGGACAGTTTCTATTACGAAATGGTTTAAACAGATCCTGAAATTTAAGAGAGCTACTTAATCCAAGGATAATAGCTCTTCGGCCACTAATAGGCCAAATAAAAAGTGAAAACTGGAAATTACGACCTTTTCGACGGCCAACCCAAAAAACTCTTCCTCTTTAAGTACATTTACATGGGCTAGGAAATAAAGTATGCAAACAAGCCGGTGTTTGACCACCATATGAAACCGAGAAGAGGACGCTGACCGCACACACCTAAACTTCAGTACATCATCCATGATAGCGACCATCAACAACGTATGTGTGTGTACGGTCACACGCAACGCTATTACTTTGATTAATTTCATATTATGCACCTTGCTATTACGGAAATGCAGCTGCTTAAAAATTAAATTCGCATTTTCTACTTTTACTTGCACGTTCAATAAAGCGAATAGAGACAATTTCAATTCGAAATGGCAAAAATCATAACACGTAGCAATCACCATTTCAAAACAATTTCTCTTGGTGAAATACAAATAAAACGTTCAGTACATGACGTTAATAGAAGTAATATGACATGTGCAAGGGTACTTTAGAACTACTGGGAACCCGTTTGATTGGCAAGCTCAATTGAATTCAAATAAAGAAAAGCTTAAACAAACTCTCGCCGCTGCACACTTCAACCAATCAAACTCGAAAGCTCTGTTTTAATCGTTAATCAATTTCCTTTACGTATTTTTTCGAGAGCTCTTTCATTCATAATTCAATTTCAAGTTGTGCGTTGAATTTGCTTTGACTTTAAGACAGATTCAATTTGAATTCGATTTTATTGAATAATACAGAAGTAACTCTTGTGCTTGTCTGAGTTTTGAGTACGTAATTGTTTTGAAAGTCAAAGTTTGGCCAACTTTCCCAAGAAATGGAAGCTTAAGCAAGTTATGAGCACCGCCTTTAACAGCCCAAAAGAAAATTTCAGAGTTTGTGTATTTTTAAGCGGTTTACGTGTTAAAGTTTTCATAATTCTGGTTGATTGACTTTTTAGGTGTTATAACGACAAAAGGCCCTTGAATATATTTTTTAACAATTTTACATTTACATTCTATACCAAAATATGGAATCTCTGTATTTTTCGTTTTAAAATAAATACCAATGCGACTCGTGAGAAAAATTGATAGATATTATTCAAAAAATTAACGCCACACACTTGTTGGTAGAATCACAACTCGTTATAATTATCTCATGTCTTTTGAGTTTATTATTTTTGTATTCGACTGTATTTGTATGGCATGCAATTAACTGTTGCGGTACATGGATATGTTAAACCCAACTTGCCACTGTACTTGTACATAAGTGGGTACCCTTTTTTAGAAATTGAAATTATATATAATTGGGTTTCCTAAACAATTGCATGAAACTAACAATAACGTTTAGAAAATAAAGTTTTTAAAACGATAAAATAAAGCTTACTATTATACCAGATACATTTCGTATTTTAATCTTAATATCAGCAACTACATTCTTACAGCATTCTAATTTTCAGTATTCTAATCTAAGCTATTTAGATCCTACTTTTTTTTCTAAATTTTCGAATGTTTATGTACAGTTTGCCTATACATACAGGAAGATATAATTAAAAACCTTTGATTGCTGCCCTCTCTGATATTGGAATTTGGTTGTTTTGCGCTAGATAATACCAAATTGAATTTGCTTAACAACTATTTTTGAAGGTGATGCTACAATTCCATTAACTTCATCTAATTATTTATATGATTTTAATATTCCAAATAAGCCACTTCAGATTACAATACATGTAGGTGTCAAAAATTTGAAACAATGTGATTTAATTAAAACCTTCAGAAGTTTTTGTTTTTTGTTTGATCTGTGACGTTGTCATTTTGGCCACAACTATACATAAAAGGCTAAAATGTCTCACGACTTTCTGTACACAGGAAGGTGTCTAAAAATTCTAACCCGCGGTATGCAGGACGTGGTGGAATACCTAAAATTATCAAAAATCAAAATTTTGTCTGGAGCTCCGTTCCAAAGTTATAGCAGTTCATAGGAGAAACCAAGAATGTGCGGAAGCAGCGTGGCGGATAAACGAGAGTACTGGTCAAACCATATTCAAAGTTAAGCAACTATACGCAGCACTTGGAAGTGTGGCCAAAACTCTACGTTAACACATTGCTATCCTGGTCCCTCGGAGAGTACCTAAGCAATACAGTTAATATTGCAATCTGATGGCATTCTATGGTCATCAAATTCCCCTGATTAGGGGCTACTGGAGTTTTTCTTGTGGATCTATCTTTAAAACATTCTAGGGTTGTTTGATTCCATGCAATATAAAAACCTAAAAACCGTATAGAGAAGCAATTGGATGCAAATATTATCGTATTAGGAATTAAAATATCCCATGTTAAAGTAGTGTATAAAAAAATATTTCGATAATCCTGCAGTATATTTTTGAAACTACAGTCGTCGGCTAACGAGCGTGCATGATCGAGGAATGCACTTAACGGCGTCGTTCCGAGAAAATTCGGATACTTGATGAGGAATTCCTAAGTTAGTATTCTGCATAAAAATTTAAGCTGTATATCGACGCTAGGGTATAAACCTGGCTGTAGTAAATGTTTTCAAAGCGCGTAGTAGACTGCTTACTATCATGGTTTCTTCTAAAAAGTGAAATCCCCTTACTACAGTCCTCTCATGCACACTCCTTAGCCGGTGGCGGCTATAGCACCCGTGGAATAATACTGGAATACTTAAAACAAATTTTTAGGTTTCGCGGATCTTTTTTTAAATATGTTATTATACACACCGCCCTTTCTACCAAGAATGAATCTCGCACTTTCTCGAGCGTTGTAGCATGGTCCAGAAATTGTAACAGTCGGGACAGAACGTATAAAACCATGAAGCGTATTCAGCTAGGTTAGTTTAATAGTAAGCGTAGCAGCGAGTAAACGTATAATATTTCGTTCGTGTTTTGTTGTACTTTAGTAATTTGAAGTTTGTACAAATATTTTTCAGGTATGAAAAAACATTTAATCGGGTCTAAACGTGATTTTGAGCGTGCAAGTACAGATAACAAAACATGAAAATAAGTTTCGCGAAGAGTTTAGTAATTATGTCATTGATATGGTCGCAACAATGGTTGGAGATAGTTATACTGAAGAGATTCAGAAAACACCAGCATCAAATAATAATATTAGTAGGCGCATTGATGATATATTGGAGGATTTGCAGGGGCAGCTTCTTTCAAAACTTACCAACTAATTATTTGCTATTCAGCTGAAGGAGGCAACGGATATTATCAAAGATGCACATTTGATAGTCTACGTTCGTTACTGCGATAATGTATCTATAAGCGAGGACTTACTTCTCTGCAAAGAAATTCAGAAAAGAACTACAGATGCCGATCTATTTCAACTGATTGATAATTATATAGAAAACACTGGCTTGGAGTGGTAAAACTATGTTTGTACTAATGGGACACCGGCGATAGAAGGAAAATATTATGGTCTACAAGCACTTATACAGAGAATCCAAATGCCATTTGGCACTATCGCATGATACACAGGAAATCACTCGCTTCGGAGAAAATGAGCCTAGGACTTCATTTGGTGTTATGCATTGTAATATATGTTGTAGATTATATAAAAGGAAGGCCTTTAAGGGCAAGACAATTTTCGTCAATGAGAGATGATGTGGGCGTTGACCATTCAAAACTGTTGTTTTATTGCGAATCTTTCACGTGGAAAAGTTATACAACGGGTCTTTGAGCGTAGCCAGGAAATATATGCGTTTTTGAAAGAAGTAAATCACAAAGATGCCGAGAATTCTGTTGACGAACTGTTTATAATGAAACTGGCTTATTTGACCGACATCTTTGAAAAATTAAATATTTTAAAATTCCAGTTGCAAGGAAATAATACTTATACTTACATATATACTTATATATTACAACTATCACATAAAATTAACGGCTTTTCGCAAAAATTGGTCAAACAATATAAGCAGTGAAGACACAAAGAAATGTTTATTAATTAAAAAACAGTTATTAACGATAACAAACCAAGCCATGCAAATGTATGTTTCATTTTTAGATGCATAGAACATCATTTAAAAATGTTATCTAAAACTTTTAAACCCTACTTCTTTGAAAATGATAAGTCTTCCGCCCAAATACGAGTGGATAACAAACCCGCTTGAAGTTACACCTACAGATTTATCGTTGGAAGAAGAGTAACAATTCATTGATTTAACATCAAGAAACAATTTGAGACGACAACCAGTGTCAAGTTTTGGATTAACTTGCAAGAGGAATTTCCAGCATTATTCAAAAGAGGTGTGCAGATTATATTGTCATTTCCTACATCTTATCTTTGTGAATTGATTTCTCACCGGTAGCTTATTTAAAATCGAAATACAGAAAGAGGCGTTGAACGTGAAGTACGGGTAGCGGTTACTGGTTTAAAACCTAACTTGGACAAGTTATGCAGTTCAAAACAGGTGCATTTAAGTCACTAGTTTGTTTAAATAAACTGTTAGTAACTTTTATGTAGTTTTAGATTGTACTCGTGAGTACATTGCATGTATACGCAATCTTAAAAAAAAATAATATTCTAAACATTAAGAATTAGGTTAAGATGTTTTGCATTAGTTTCAATATACTAATTTACGTTCTAATATTTTTCTGCTGCCCCCCCCCCGGCACAGTTTGCGAAACACTGTTCTAACTGATGGACCCTTCTATCAAAAATTTAATTTCACTAACGGCAATAAAAAAATCATAAATATGTTATACCTTAACGATATCACAGCGTGCGCTGTACAAATTGCACACAGTGTAACCACAGAGTTTAGAAATATTAAACAAAAAATCAAACTGTGAAGATAAGCAAGCGCCTGAAGGAGCAGACGTAATTGAAATTAGTCACTAAACATAATGCAAACATCACACTCGTGTTGACATACGACAAGTTGCGCTATAAAATTATTCAAACGTCCTTATCAATATAACATTAGGTCATAGTATTGTGTAGTGAGTGCTAACGTAACACACCGGGCATAGAAAATCGCAAATAGTGCACCAACCTGCCCACATAGACCAGCGGAAAAAGTTTAATTATATCGTTCAACAATAATTGCACTTCTTGACAGCGGAATTATTTCTAAACGGCGATTTGCTCTAAGACACCAAGATTAATCTGAATACGTCTTGATTCGTCGGAATGATAAATTATGAACGGGAAAGCAGATTTGCTGCGGTTATTTTGCCCCTTTTGGATTTGCACACCAATCGCTGATTACTTAAGTTTTAACTCGTGCAAACTCTGATGTGTACTTTCTATAAACAATAAGTAATAACAGCATGCGAAATGTAATAATTTCACATTAGACAGATTCATACAATTCCCTTTAGGCGGTATTAATATAATCTCGAGTTACTAAGGCAGCGTTTTCTGTTGGCGTGAGAAGAAACTCGGGTGCATCGATAGAACATTTCCAGAACGTGTTTACAGCTCTTAAGTATTAGGTGTTGAACATTCTAATGGGCAAAACAAATCGCAAATATTATCTAAACTCTTCATTTACTGCGACTGCAACAAGAGGCAACATATTAACGGGAAAGTTGTCGGCTGTTTAAAAGCCTTTGAACATTAAATTATGCTTTCCGTTTGCAACTGATTTTATCGCCATACTTTATGTATTTTTAATTCTACATCCGATAAAAAATTTTTGCTTATTAGATAAATGGGAATAATAACACGCTTTTAATTAATTTCAATCGCACAACCATAAAAGCACTTCCGGTATAGACAAAGAGGATTTTATTAATATCTACTTGCGAGAGAGTTGTCATTTTATTGCTTTACTTCGCTTAAATACAACTTAATTAAGTAAATACAATGCTATTTACCATTTTAAAAACTCTTTGAGTACCTTCTCCAATCCCAAAAACAAAAATACTTATTAATTATTACGTATTGAAATTGGGAATCTACCAATTCAATTGTTCACATTCTAATTCTGCGTACATAGGTCAGACAACAGAGTTTTATGCAATATACAAAAACAAGTAAACAAGTACAAACAAGTAAGCCACCTAAGTATAAACATCTAGAATAATTAAATTTAAACAAACATTCAATATAACTACGTATTAATATTAAATAACACATAATTTTTTCTGCTGAATACCGAAAAACTGATATATCGAAAGCTTTTAAAATTTATAAATAATCAATACAATAAATACAAAATTCAACTCTGAAGTTCGGGAGAATTATTTGTAGAATAGAAAAGTAAGACTACTAAATTTTTATAACGTGTTAGCACGTTCCAATGCAAATCAAGCGAATAAATCAACCAAAATAAGCTGCATTTTTAATAATGTTGTAATAATTTAAGTTAACACTGTTTCCACAGCAAATGTTTGTAATAAACATCAAAACAAATCTGATAGGAATATTCAATATACAGGATGGTCCAACAGTATGAGAATGAACGAACGATTACACATGAATAACCAGAACTCGAAGTATACTGTTAAGCAGATTTATGCAAAATCAAACAGGAGCAGGTTTAAACACAGTTTTGATTTTACGGAGTATTCTCTAAAAAGTACCAGATTAGACCTATATTATTTTAGCGCAACACGCTATAAATTTTTGTGATTTTTAATTTATTACCTATGCAAATTTCAAAAATATTGTTACAACTGATTGTAAGCCCGCCAAAAAATCGTATTCGCCTGATTAAATAAGACTGTTAAAATATAACTTGAGATAAAAACAATTTAACATACAGCGTTTCAAATATGTTAACATAAGCAACAATATTACAGTGGTTGCTTATTTCTTTACTTTTTTAAGTGGATATTCAATGTTATACTCGTATAATTTATTATTTAGTTATTTTATTTTTTTATTTTAATTGTTACCTATTTTGCCCTCTTGCTAATATACATGTATTTAAAATATACGAATATGTAAAACAAAAGTAAAAACTTTTTCTGCTTGAAAAAATTTAAATTCTAGACATTTAAACGATATTTACATGCAAAGGCTTAAAAAATAAGCTACTCAAATTAAATATTGTTCATTATATAAAATAAAATCGCTTTTGAAAAATAAGATGGCCAAAACTGCCGCTACGACTCATCACTATATACTGAATGCAAAACGACTAATGTTTATTTTTGCAAATTTGATTTCTTATAGGACACAAGAAAAAACAAATAAAAACTGTATCATATGCACTACATGTTTACAATTGGTAGTGTAAATACGTAAACATAATTACTATAAAATGTGCTTACATGCGCCTAGTTGCCATACCTAAACTACAGGTTTTCAAACAAATTTTACAAACCTGTAATTCTAATATGTAATTAGGTCTTGTTAATATTAAGCACTTTTGTTTAATTATAAGTACTACCTTTGGCGATAGTTTTATTTGAAATTCCCTGTTATCCAAAATACATAACCTAAGAATTATTCCCTTCTACGGGAAAACTACAAAGTATATTTTTGCAGTAGCTACGCATTCAGTCATTTCGAGCCACTCTGTATAATCATCATTTTTTATATCACTCTCTGTAGTAGTCAGCGGTCAGCGTGGCGGACAAATGCGAGCATTCGTCAAAGTTAAACAATGTTCCGCGCGGTCACCACTTGGATGAGTTACCAAAAATCTAAGCTAACACCCTGCTATCCGCGTACTACTGACAGTACATCAAACCGTCGGCTCATTGCGTTAGTGCGCTACGTCATTAACTACTTGAAACAGGGTTAAAGTGTAACAGCAGGATGAGGGGTTGTCTTCGGGTCTCCCTGCAAACAATTTCTATACGCAATTTCTTTATATACTTTTGGCCATAGACTGATTTGTTACTAAAAAAGTTATGTCGGTTCATGGATTTTCTTTTAAGTGCTTAGTACGTCCCACTTCCATTATTTATATTGTGTATTGTAAACGGGGTCTTCTTCTCGTATTTCGTCTCTCCATTATATCCCGTTTCATGCGCCCCACTAGCCGGTCTCGACGCTTTTTTGTGTTCCCAGGGCCCTTTTTATTTCGTTCTCTTAAGTAGGTTGTCGTTTCTGATTCTGTCTATATGGCTCATTTTCAACATTCTTCATTAACATCACACTACTACTAACACCGCTTCTAATCGCGTTCTTTCTCAGATGTAATGGTCCATGTCCGTATAGTGCTAGACACCATACATCATGGTAGGCTCTACAGTCTACACCCTATGTAGGAGTTGAGTCTTTATAAATTGTTTCTTGGTATTCAAAGATACAATTTTGCAGTTTATCTCTTTTTCTTTTCCTGGTACATCCATCCCATATAATACTTCCTAGGTATGGAATTGCACACACTCGTTATACTGTGTTATTTCCAATTCGTATGTCAGTAACTTCTAGGTATTTTTATCCACATAACATTATCTCTGTTTCTGCTTTATTTATTTTCATGTTATAGTTCTGTGACAATATTGTTTCTAATTCATTCGTTCAGTTCTAATTCTTCTCTACTTTCTCCGAGTAAAGCAATATCATCGGCGCATCGCAGCGTATGTATTTTTTCCCCTGTATTTTAATTTCATTCTTTGTGAGCATTTTATATGCTTCTTGTATGTAAATATTAAATATCACTGGAGACACCTTTCTTAATTCTTGCTGTTTTCTCGCTTCATCATTTTGTATTATGGCTGTTTGTTCTGTATACAAACTGTATATTATATTTCTATCTTTGTACTTGATGCCAATTGTATTTAATATGGTAAACATTCCTCTCCCAGGCCCGTAATAACGTCACCGGTAATTTTATCTACGTCGGGGATTTATTCATTTTTAGACCACTAAGTGCCTTATCAAACTACGGATTCGTGATTAGAATTTCTTCGTAGTTCTCATTTTCATGTTTTGGTATAGGGAGATTTATTCTATTTCCTCTGCCTCATATAGTTCTAATGTGTGCGGATGTTTCGCGTATTAAAGAAGCTTTTAACGTTTGTACATACTTTAGCTATTCGTCCTTTATTTATGTGGTTCTATATTTCTTCAAGGTTACGCTGTATATAGTTTTCTTCTGCTTTTTCAGCTTCCCTACTCATTCTACTTTTATTGTCCTTTCTGATGAATGGAATTTCTCAGCTTTTTTCTTTCATCGATCAATTCCTTTGGTATCCCCAGTTATCTGATCTGTATATCACTTTGTTCAAGATTTCCTCTGTCGTCGTAATTTTCCGTACAGCAATGTTTTAATGATTAATATTTTTTTAAATTTATAATTTAACGTCATAAGTGTAACAAATCCTAGTTTATACTGGAACATAATTTTTAATCGAAATTTCCGGGTTTTCGTAGACTTATAATACCTAAATAAATAAAAATAATATTTTGATTTTGCAAACATGTTCCTTGTGTTTGGTCAGCATGATTATACAATTTTTTTAAATAAAAACGCCAAGAACGGAAGGGTAACTTGGGTTCGTTACTTAATCTTGCATTGAAATCACTCCAAAATTTCTCTATATTTCATTCCTTCCTGCTTCTAATTATCATTTCTAATTTCATTTGGAGACGAAAGCGGCGTTTATTTTTATTTTTCTTATAAAATGCAGCTTCAACTTTTAAACAAATAAATGCACGTGCCTCTAAATCATGGTTATTTGTTCCTCGAATGGCCGTAAACGCTGGAATGCTTCCTTATTATCTCGTCTTGAAAAACCTCCAATTGATTATTATCAAATCCGGCAATCGCCTATTAAATAAATTATCCTCAGCAAGTTAAACCTAAACTCGTAGAACCTGTCAGTATTTTAACGTCTTATTTAAAAGCCCGTGTCTGAGTATCAATGCCACCTTTGAAAATGTAGATATGCAAATTCACCCGCTTAATATTCAAACAAAAAGTCGATCTGAATCCTAGCAAATTGTAAATTATTCACTATACAAAATTGTTAGCGCGTGTCCCAAATGCATACTGAACTAATCAATGGGTTGAAAAAGTTGTCGGTAATAAATTACATAACAAATACATACGCAGTGCCGCCAACGTCCTGTGAAGAATGGTTTGAATACATTATTTAATATCGGCCAGCCTACGCAAATAACTGTTTGTGTATATAAATTACAAGTCGTAATAGAGTGGGCCAAGTCGTAGTATATACTTTCGCTGCTGAAACAAGTTTGAATGAAAATTACTGGGAGGACGAACACCTTCGTGTAGTAACGCGCGACCTCTCCAGTTTTCGTTTCAGATTTCGCGTTCAAGACTTTTCTTTGTTTACAGAGAAATCAGTTGCTCGTGACCGAAAAACAGTTATTATAGATACTGTGGCCCAAAAGTAACAGTTACATTATCATAAAGACGTTTGAATGGAAAATTGTGTAACTAAATCCCATCTTAAACACACACCCAGCAGTTACAACAGGGAATTTGCATGATCTTATGGAAAATCTAAATTTGGTTATAGAGTTCTTTATGTGATGGATATAATGGTGTCAATCGTCCGCTTGAACTAAGATTTAAAATAATTTTGTCAAAACTGTGGACTAGTTAAACTTGTTTGAAATTTCTGATTGTAGTAAATTGTACAATGCATTAGAAAGATACAATGAAAAGAATTGTAAAAAGCAAACGCGGTGTTGCCAATGTGTGAGGAATTTCCCCAATTTCAGAAATATTTTTCTTCTACAAAGACTTTGGGGAATGAATACTTCTCCGTAAAATTAGGGATTTCATATACTTCAATTTCCTATACACATTTTTAGAATGTTTTCGGTAAATAAAGATTATTTTTTCAACTTGTTTAAAGTTTCTGACTTCGTAGTTAATTGTAGAATGCATTGAGAGGATACAATAAAGAAAATACATCCCAGCACAGTGTTACCAATGTATGAGGAGTTTCCCCAAATTCCGAAATATTTTTTTCTATAATGCTTTTTGGGGAATCAATAATTCTACGTAAAATTATAGATTTCATAGACTCCAACTTTCTATTTTCATACTCATATGTGCCAGATGTTGGTTGTTATTGCCTTTAGGCACTACAATAAAAAATAAATTAATCATACAGCAGAAAATGAGCGTTACTTAAAAAAACGTAGTCACAAAAAAACGGTTTCAGGGTGAAACTAGTAACCGTAGCAAACAAAGTGGATAATTTAGTGAAAAGTAATGGCAACACTGCTTATAGGTATTGTAAAACAAAAATTAATTTATCTTTTATGTGTGGTAATAAAGTACAAAATTTATAATTTTGTTATTTAATGTTATTTGGGAAAACACTGAAAGATGTTATTTTGTTTTTAAAAAGGCACTTCCTTGCCAAAATTGTTATTCTATCGGCTTTTGCTTCCTGCCATTAATTTCTTTATATGGCGACTACATTATTTTTTTCTCATTTTCTCCTTATTCTGATAGATCTCCTCCCCAGTTAAATGGCGATATAAAAGTTAGTACCCCACAAAACAAAGTTTTTCAGAAAAATGCACATAAAGTTCAAACAATTCAGAATTTACGTTTAATGAAAATAAGTACAGTATGAAAAACTTCCCCAATGGTAATTTTTAAATTTTCCACCATTAACCAGTTGGCATTGACCAGCACGTGTATAAACACTTGTAACACACGTCCAATAATTTCCGACCGGATACTTTCCATTTGTAAACTTACCACGTAAGGAAAGATTGTGGATGTACTCGATTATATGGGGGAAGGCAGCAACGAAGAGGAAGTAAAAGATAATATAAGAAAAGTAAATGGATACTGAAAAACAAGACCGCAAACATAATAAAAATGAACAACTGAAAAAATTGAGACTGATTAAAGGTTTTAAATTGAAATAATGAGTTTGCAAAACGTATTCGTATTTATATCTTCTAGTTTAAGTTAAGTCAGGTGACTTGTCCGGCCATATCACAAACAGATTGGAGAGTTAGTATGACTACCCGTATATCAATTAGGCACACAAATGTGGTATAGTTTCTAATCCTACACACTTCCTCCTTGTTGTTAACGCCATATAGTTAACATGACGTTATCACGTACCAGAGCAACCCTCAACAAAGGTTGGTAAAAAAAGTAGAGAGTTTAAGAAGATAGTAATAGTAGTCAATTAGCAGTAGTTAATTTAAAATAGTACTTAAATAGTATATAATATTGACATAGTTTTCATAAATTTTTCCCGCTCATTTCGTTGCAACCCTTGATAGGCGTTGTTTACTAAGAAGATCTGATAAGTGTGTTGCCTAGATGGTGTTAACACAAACATTTCTTCTTAGATTACTTTAATAGTAATTTAGATCGTACGGTTCCTCGGATATTATCAATATCATTTAATTGTTCGGATTACAATCGCTGACGTTTCATCTACCGTTGGATAAGACATCTTCTACAACTCTATTGCTAGCTGTATTTAGGAAGCGGTAGTACATTTTATTGAATTAATCGTCTAATTTAATACGAAGAATGTTTAAATTTAAACAAGAATGTTAAAATTAAAACTCCATCTGAAAACAATTCCAAAAATTAAATTAATTAAAAGGTTGTTAACATATCCATGGCTACTGTTCAAAGTTCAGCTCATTGTAGCGGAAACAGCGCATCATAATCAAATCTCTTAAGAATTGGGCGTAAAACTCCACTGAAATTCTTACACTGCAATGCGAGCACAATATGGCGAGCAATATATTTCTAAAAGTCGGGTGTCTGCGTGGTCGAAAGCTTTTAGAGAGGGCAGAACTCGTGTAGAAAATGAACCTCATGTACGGCAAGTTGCAACTTCGGTTAATTTTGAAAATGTGGAAGAAGATAATGCCCTTATCCAACAAGACAGGGAGGTAACAGTTACAAAATTTACAAGTTGGCGTTGTACTGAAGATATCACAAAATAAGGTATATAATCGTAAGTTGAGTACTAGGTTGTTCCGCGCTTGTTGGCCAAAGAACACAAGCTGAATTGTCTACAAATCGCTTCTTCTTTACGGCAGTGACTCAATTGTGACAACTGATGAAACCTGAGTACATTATTTTGCTCCTGAGTAAAAATGTACAAGCAAGAAGTGGTGTCAGACCACATTTTGAAAGCCAAAGAAAGCAAACACTGTATTATCCGCTGGTAAAGTGATGGCAACATTTTTTTGCAATTGTCAAGAGGTTCTCCTCGTTGACTTCCCCACGGTATGCAATTAATGGAGATTATTATTCAACACTTTTGCGCGATAAAATTAGACAGTCGACATTAATATTCAGAAGAGTTTCTTCCACCACATATGTAATTTCCCGACTACATACATTTTCCTAGAAATACTTCTAACGACTTCCAATTTGTTTTAAACTTCCATCAACAATAACTAATTAGAGAAACAAACACAGTTGCATCGTTGAAGTTCCTTGAAAGTTTATTACGTTTGGAACGTTAACAAGTAACTTCCTATATTTTACAATCAACGAAGACAGGGGTACAAAATGCATAATCTACCATTAAAGCGCATATCCAAATACGGCGCGCAGGCTATCAGGAATGGTAAAAATAGTGCTAAAGTAAATAGAATTTATTTAGCCGATGGGAGAGCGGATATCTGTTTCATTTGTCTTATGCACCGTATCTTTGCACAAGAGACAACCAACCGCCTTTTACTTTTGAAATCAATCCCATGTGAACGAATAGGAAAGTTGAAAAATCCAAAGAACACGAAAAAGTCGATACAAATTGAGGTAAGCGTGGGAGAGAAATACAAACTGTTGCAACTTGCTTTATTACCGAGTTCTCTCTTGCAAACCGTTGCCCAACAATCCGCTTTTTTAGTTCAAAAAATCCGGGCAATAATATATTTTGTCACATACACCTAGTTAGTACGAATTCATATTTCAAAATGCGGATATGGGAACTTTTCTTGAAATAATCGCGTTTGCAACGGTAAAAATAACCAACTTGAGTAATTAATCCGGTTGTCGCAATGAGATTTCGACAGAAAGTACTTGTTTCCTACCTACATCGATCACCGATCAATTAAGCGATTGAAAGCACGAGATAAAAATTTAATTCATTCCAAACATAATTCCACAGCCATAAAACCAAAATGGGAACGGTAAAAACGCACTGAAAAATGTTGTAATCATTAAATAAACAATGAAACATAAATGGTCGCCTGAAGCTTTATTTTAAAAATTACTAAATTAACTGAAATTCTTTTCGTTTAACCAATTACACGCTCGGTTAAACGAAGTGTGTAAACGTTTGTTGTAAAATACAGAAATTTACCTCCAGCGTGGGTGTAAATTTTACGCATATAATTAATTTATTCACCATACGGTGATTCCTTCATTAAATACCGTTGCATAAATACAAATGACATCTAAGAATCATAAACTTTCATTTGTGGCAAAACGAATTATTGTCAATAATATTACACAAATTGATAGGATTCAAAGGAAATATTAATGAACGTGTTCTGTACTGTAAGGTGGTGTAAACAGCTAATCACGAACGCAAAGAAGATAAAAACACTTCCTTAAAGTCATAAAAGATTAACAACATAACTGATCAATTAATTCGGCATCTTCAAAAGCATTGGAAACAATAATTAAATTAGCATTTATTTTACGATTGGAAACAGATGTTATTGTTAGAAAGACTCGATTATCATTGAAAAGTTCTCAAATTGGAAACTTTAGAAAAATATAGCTCAAAAATTTGGCAGTCGTAGGATTCACAATTCAACTTT
This sequence comes from Limonius californicus, assembly GCA_014611495.1. Taxonomy (NCBI): domain Eukaryota; kingdom Metazoa; phylum Arthropoda; class Insecta; order Coleoptera; family Elateridae; genus Limonius; species Limonius californicus. Next base: position 557 of record JABXWE010032265.1, on the reverse strand, counting down.
CTAAAAGACAGATATGGCATGTAAAATGTAATCTACCAAAAATGATAAATATTCAAAACTTCAGTAATAAAATAATTTAGAAAGGCTAGCATTAAATAACAAGCCTAGAACCACTGAATCTTTGATAGATTAACAAACTCTGCAAAACACAACATTATCGAATTACATATACGAAACATTTTACAACCATAGTATAGACTATAGTGTATCTTTAGAAAATGCTTTACGAAAAAGACAACCACAGAATCTAAAACATTCCCAAAAATTGAGATCAATAGAATGACAATCTTTTAACAATTCTATATTCTCTAAACCAACACACAAATTGGAGCATTTTTGAATATAATTAATTAAAAACGTCCATTAGTATTCCCTGAATATTCTCATATTAATTAACTCTGAAAACATTCTCAATAATTGACATTCTCTAAAAAATAAAACTTCCCACACAATGATAATCTTTTAACAGTTTAATATACTCCAAATTAAAATGGCAGAATAGAGCACCTATAAAATAATTAAATAAAAACAAACGTTGGTAATCCTTGAAACATTGA
>JABXWE010032263.1:0-17732 GCA_014611495.1 Limonius californicus | reverse complement strand
CCATTGCCAAAGAAACGTTTTTTCTAGTCTGTATATATTGTAATCTACCATCGGTTTTAATATTTGTACCTATTCCTGATACACCCTGTATATATATATATATATATATATATATATATAATTGATTTAACAACTGTTGTAAAACCAAATTTAATGATTTTTCAGTACGGCTTGCAATGATGCGATGAATTGTTACATGACACAAAACAATTACTTACAACATGAACTGTACATGCTTACATCACAGGCATTACTAAATGGAAATTGAAAATCAATTTTGACATTTTGTACAACAGCAAATTTTTCCAATAAATATGTACCATATGCTATAGCAAATAGATGCATTATTTTTGAATCTATAAGCCTTAACTACTTATTTGTTTTGTATTACATTATATACTTACAAATACTATAATAGAAAACAAAAATGCCCACTGCTGCAGTGACAAACACATTTTGTGCACTTGACTACCACTTGTAACTTGCATCGTGATGTAACACTACCTAAACACTACTGTGGTAATTTCAGGAAAAAAAAGGGCTCGGCATTTTTGGTAATCAGCCTATTTGTGGAGAGAAACAGAACATGCTAATGCAGTAAACTAAGGTGAGGGCGGCTTGTTGACTTGCGTTCCTTTTTTACGCCTGTTTTCACATATCACCGTCTTTGTTGTAATGCCAGGATGGGGAGCTTTGAAAATCAATAATTAATATACCGAGAGGGTAAAACTGCACGAGGGAAAATGTGAAGTATTTTACTGTACAAAATGTTAATAATACTATATATTGAATGATAGGCTGTTTGCAAATAATTACTGAAATCTAGTTTCCTGTCTCATAATGTTTAAAAGGGTTGATTTTATTTGCAATTAATTAGAAAAATTGACTTGGTTGTATTGCTCGAGAATTTCTTGTTACTAGGTACATTACGTAACAATAGTATAAAGTATAAATACAAAACATGTTACCTATAGAGGGCGTTTGAAAAGTAAAGGGACACAGCTTAACCATAACTTTCTAAGGTCAAATGGAAGCCGTTAAAGTAAGTACACCTTAGTACAAAAATTGTTCCTTAACAATTGGATTGATTGGAGATGGTGGTCTATAGTGTATGTAATTTGGAAATCCCGTTACCCCAACGATATTTAGAACATCTAAATACATATTTCGACAACTAAGCTGCCATCTTCAGTTCAGACTAACTAGTAAAACCTGACTGAGGAATACCTCTGAAGATAGTTCCTCACCAAGCTACCAATTGAATTCCAATGGATCAATGTTAAAAATTCTTTGTTTCTTCTTTAACTGCTTAAGACAGCACTTTTGTACTAGTTTAATCGATTTCTTTTGACCTCAGGGAGATGTAGTAACGCTGTGTCGCTTTACTTTCAGGACACCCTATATATTTCTTCATGATTATTACTTCAACGTCGTTTATTTTCAAATGTGTAACTTAAAGTTTTAAACGATTTCGTCAGCCAAAACATAATCATTTAAAATTTTCATTTAAATACAGGTAGTAGTGAAATTATAGTCTGTTTAGGTTTCAGTTTCAAATTCGTTGATTTCACTCCTAAGACATTACATTTTAGGAAGAGCGTTCAAATTTAAAGAGTAATTTATTTGCAAAAAGAATATCACTTTGCGATGCGGTCCCCCTGTTCGGCGTTGCACTTGCATCACCGATCTGGAAGCTTTCTAATACCTTCCTTGAAGAAGTGTATTCACTCTTGAATAGCTTCTATAACATCTTATTTGACTGCAATCTTTTCCCGGCTAAAAATTCTTTTAGTGGGCTGAACAAATAAAAATCAGAGGGACCACGATCAGGACTCTATGCTGCATGCGGAAGGAGGTCCCACTGAATCCTCTTTATGGTTTTAATTGTTATTGCAGCGGTATGAGGGTGAGCATTGGTTCGGAGAACGCAAACAGAACTTTGTCTTCTCTTCCGTTTCTTCCTGAACGCCTACTTAGCTTTATTGTGCAAAACTGTCGAATAATAGATTGCATTAATTGTACGACGGTCCGCAAGGAAAACAACAAAAATAATCTATTGGGAAACAAAAAAAAATTGCTATTATTTTAGTCCTTCTTCTTCTTCCTCTTTTTTCTACCTTTTGGGTATAGGCCTCCGTAAAATGTTTCCATGTTTTTCGGTTTTGAGCCGTTCTAGTCGATTTGAGTGATGCTGTCCTCTTCAGATCGGTGCTCCACCTCATCTGCGGTCGCTCCACGATTCTTCTATTTTCTCGTGGTCTCCACCTGACCACTCCATCAATTTTCTTCTTCTGCTACGTGCCCTGCCCAGTTCTACTTTAGTGTACTATGTCTTGTATTTTAGTTTCGGTCTGCTAATGTTATTCCTAACTTTTTTCCCCGATTGCTCTTTGGTTAATTCTTAATTTACTTAACTTAACTTTGGACCCACGTCTCAGCTCCGTATGTTGTTACTGGTAAAATTCATTGATTATATAGTTCGGATTCCAGCTGAAAAGGTATATTTATTTCCAGTACATCCCTTATTTTGCCACATGCTGCACACGTTAATCTTATTATTTCCTTTATTTTCAACTCTTAATTTTCTTTCCTTGTTTGTTATGGGCCAGAGGAGCTCTTTCGTCGACCCGCAACCGGATAGCTTGTAACGGTATTTTCGCCTAGGTTGTCCGCAACCCATTTCACACTAGTCTTCGGAGTGGTTACTTGGAGCAGTTGACTTAGTACGCATGATTAATTTAGTTAAACAGGATTTCCGGTGATTGATTCTCTGCGTCTGACAGCAAACGAACGTGTCGTTGAATTTGGTTTCCCGTTATAGTGTTTCACTTGGAGTTTATCTCAATTTTCTGGGAAAATCATAATTTATAACGTGATCATTAGTTGATTGTGAGATTACGTTATCGACAGTTATTGTCACTATAATCAACGTTTCGTTCCTTTCTTGATTTTTGTCGTGTCAATCGTAGTTCCGATTGGTAAATTTCCTTTGTCTTTTAAATTATAGCTGTCCTAACTTTTCCTTGTATTCGTAATTAGACAACTTGGGGACGGCGAGATTCGTTCGAAGATTCTGTGTATACTATCAATGGTAATATCTGCTGTTTGCGAGAAACTAGAATTCGAAGTCATTCCAGCCGTCACAGCGAGAACACGTGCCGGACTCGAAGCTGTTTTAGGAATTTCCAGACCAGATTAACAAGGGAAGTGCAAATTTATTTTAATTCTGATAATTTCGGAGTTATTGTAAATAATCTTATTTATGTGTATGAACTTATTTATATTTTGGGATAGATAAAAACTATGTTGTAGTTTGTACAGTGTGTTTCGAATTACTTTATTAGCGTAATTCATTGGTATATTAGTTTGTACAAGTGTTAGCGTACATGATCACGGTAATTTCACTGTATATACAGCGTGAGTCAACAGGAGCGGTAATATTGCGTTTTGTTCGGGTTTCACAACGATTTTTTTTTGGATACTCTTATCTACGCTGTACTCATCGAAAGGGCTTTCGCGAATAGAGTGTAGGACGCGGTTTTAGGGTGCTTGCTTGGATAGTGAAACGCAGTATTTTTACTGTAGCTCAGTCAGGTATTTTTAGGCTGTATTGAGTGATTGCACTGTTAGTTGTGTACCGATACAGGTTACTATTATAATTTTATATATTATTGTTGCAAACTGGGGTTTATATATACATATTAAACATTTATTTTTGCTGATATTAAATATTGTTGCTGCAATTGTGTTTGTTATTTATTGTTACCTATCGTTGTTTGTGTAGTAACGAATTAAGTAAGTAATACACTGTGGGTACGGCTAACCAATCGACATCTGCGTTAATGGTAGTGTATTTTATTATTAGCCGTTGGCGCCCTCTTTTCCAGGTAATTAACATAAAGTTAATTAAAATATTTATTCGAGATAAGCAGAGAACCGCCCATCTTCGATTCAGGTTTCGGGAGGCTATCATTAACAATTATTTACTTACTTAGTTAGAGATTATCAGCAGGCGTCACAAGGTAGAAAAAAGCCTGCAGCTTGGCTCAGAAGAGTAGGGGGGATTCACGGAAATCGCTTACAGGAAATCTTCTTGGTTGTGTACAGAGTAGGTCAAAATTAGTGGGCGCCACTTTCCGAATACAGCTGATTGCAGGTCCTCGTAGAAGGCCGACAAGTCAGCAGCTTACGGGAATTGAACTCACCTTTATTGTGCCTCCCTTCTGATTATAAAGCTTGCAAAATTCATGCACTCACAAATACAAAATACACAATAATAAAAGAGGCAGTGAATTTTAAAACACATATAATTAAATTATTAGAAATGACGATATAAAAATGACGGCAAATGACGTTTTTATAGTTCTATATTACAAACAATTGATTTGAACGTTCAAGAAACAAACCCGCCGCTGCTGGCGCACGATATTTAACTTCTTCAAACAACTACGTGGCCAGAGGCGTCGAGTTTACAAGCATAACACAATATAAAAGAAATTACTCTTTACAATTAGTAGTGCAAACAAAGACTATCGGCGACTGAAGGTCGCTTTTTGTTTAAAAAAAAAGGTTCAATTACGTTGAATTTTGCAAGTTAGCGCGTAAAAGGTTTCTTTTCACAACACACAAAAAACTAGTTCCTTACCTTAGCTTCCGATGAATGGGATAGAGCGAGAGCACAATTTCGGGGCGATTTCCAGATGCAGAAAGAAAGGAGGAAGACGACGTTCTTCGGGGCAGCGTTGGAACGAAATGTTGCTGTTACGCCCCCGGGGATTAGGTTCCTACCAACAGGGTCCGTTAGCGTTGAGAGAGAGACGGCCCTCTTCGGACGGTGGAAATAAAACAACATCTTTCACCACCACACTTGCACGGTTTAACCCGATATGAATCGAAAGGAGCAATTATCCTTAATTGTCCAAGCACCAAGGCGAACACTCTGCTATTACTTATTTATATCCGACTTAGTCGATTTAATTTGCCTGAAGCAAAATGCGATACTCTACAACTCGAAGTAGCAGATGCGCCGCGATAAAAAGAGAACCGATATTCGAAATTACGTCTGTCTGTTCCAAAGGTCTAGCTCCTACTTTGCTTTCGTTACGGCCCCCGTACGGGCGACCGGAGTCATCGAGGATGTAACATTGACTCCGGAACTAACGTGACGCAAAACTGCATTCCCCCAAAAGATTGCAACATATTTCGAAATATGGTGAGATGATTCTAGAACAAAAACAACACGTGTGACTTGCGAGGGTCAACACAGAATCTCCAGAATTGTTTTTGAACGACATATCTAGCCTAGAGAGGGAAACTATCGAAATTGGCCTCGTCATAAATCAATCTTTAAAAAAACAACAAGATTACCGAAACTGTTATCAACATACAACGGCAATTAAAATAAAGTTTTCAATCCCTATGAAGCGGCAATTAAAGTACGACAATAATTCAAATGGAGCGGCAAAATTTAAATGAACATAACATGTTGTTATAGTTTATCCTAAGTATTTACAGTTGTTTACCCTTTCTACTTCATTATCCACAATCAATTGAAATAAACAAAATTAGTTAAATGCTTTATGAAAAAGCAATAGTTCTTCAAACATTATGATCAACGCATGGCAACGCTGTGTGAACATTTATGATTCCTTTATTCACCCTGAATATTGTTATTTTTGTGATATGAAGCAACACTGCAATGTAGTTATAGCTAGATACTGTAACGCAGCTGTGCAGTTTTAGTCAACACGGAAGAAATATTAAAGAATCCATTCAGGTTTGTCAAGCAATTCAAAGCGCCGGCTTTTATCAGGTGTGAAAGACTAAGAAATTTATGAGATCTTAATGTCTTAGTTGTTAGGGTGTGTATCTAGAAGAAAATAGGTTGCGTTCTCAAACTTAAATTAACTATAGCAACTCAATTATGCTTTGATAACTATTAAATGATAGTAGTAATGCTCTAAGCTGAATGGTTTAAGTAAAGACACACGTTTTGTTTTTCACAGCCAACCCTATAAAATTCCGCTGATCAAACTGTACTTTCGTTCGCTACTGTTATTGTAATTACGGGCTCATCGGCATTGATTCAATAAATGATTACAAAAGGTCAAATTTCTCATCAATATACAGCGTGACTGTGTGAAAAACTTAAACTTAAACCACATATAGCCAAGTATATTTAATCTCTAAATCACGTAATACATTTTTTAAAATTCGGCACTGTTACGGAGATAGTGGGCGGGCTTTATAGTATTTTACATTAATTTAATTATTTTCTTAGAAAATTAACAGTTTTACTAATAAGAGGCAGAGTCAATTGAAAACCTTAGAAGTATCCTAAAAAATGTACCGAACGGAACTTTGCCTTACAAGTTGGCAGAAATAATATTTTTGCGATGTAGAAGGCCTTCTTAATGACACATTGTAACGTGCGATTTCTTACGCCCGGTTGATTGGCATTTAAATTTTCAATACAGCATTTTGGATTGCATATTTAAGCTTTTGACTAATTCAGTTTCGGCCTTGTGGAAGTTTCGTGTCATCTACTCGTGTATTTCCGGTTCAGGAAATGGTGAATTTTTGGGTTTTCCGTTTGAAAGATAACTGTATGAGTTCTCACAGAAGGTGCACATGTTTTGAGTTAATTTAGAAGTCGTTTTAAGAAAGTTTTCCGATTTGAATTTGCAAGACACATTTGGGAAGTTCTTAGGCATCGATAGTTTGATGTGAGTTCCCGGGAGTTGATTCCAATCTGTGTGCAATTCTTTTGAGAGAGTTCTTTTTCGCCAGTTGACATCTTTTGGTAAGCCTAGAAAATCCAATTTCTCTTGTTTCATTTCTAAGACTATTGAAATTATTTAGGTGAATTGGCTGGGGTTAGTATTGACAGAATTTAACAGTCATTTGTGAAAAATCGAAGAGATCCTGTGGGTTCGAGACAAGCGGATTTATCTGCAGTGCAGCGAACGCGTACGACAGGTGTGGATCAAGATACGAGATCACTGGTGTGTCAGTTCCTTTAACATTGAATTTTCACATTAATTTCGAGAATACGAGGGGTTCCGGAACAATTTTAGTTTAATAGCAAGAAATCATAGTAAAACTTGTAATTGTATATTTAAACTGGTAACAAGACTAAGTACACTTTAATTAGTGAATGGTTAAACGCAATTGGCTTTGTATTTTGTAAATATTGGTGATAATTTTCGTTGAAATTTTGGAAATAACTTTTAAATGGTCAACAGTATAATTAAATTTTCTTTTATTGTTTATAATTCAATTAGAAAGGGGGAATAGTGCGGAAGTTTAAATCTTGATTAATAGTGCGCCGATACGAATACCGTTAGATCGGTATTTCTACATCTGGGTATTTGATTCGCGAGGCCTCGAGGATTTTAAAAATACTTAGCGGGTTTGGTCGCGAATATCAGTCTGGTAATCATTTCGCATTATTGCGTTCCCGATATTTTAAAGAATTTTGTTTTATTAATTTGTTTAACGGATATATATATATATATATATATATAAATATATCGTTATTGAATACCTATTTTAAATTCATACTGTTGTGTCAAAACGATTGAATTGTGTGGAGCTTTAGATAAAGTGAAATTTGGTAATTTATTGTTGTGTTTTATTGTGTCTTGGGTTAGCATAAATTACTTTGGTGACAAATTGAGTAATTACCGAAGCAAAGTAGGTCAGAACACCAGGAAGGTTCATGTTTACCTCGTGTTATTTTCAAGGACGAAGGATATTTTAAACAGGTGGCGCCTAGGCTTATCAAACCCCCCTTCTTCGACTGTAGCTGGTCGACCCTTGTCCTTGATACCTGGACCTTGCATCGTAAACGGTAGTGTCGGTTGTATTGCTTCTAATTAGTATAACAGAATTGTCGCCGTCTGTTCGACTAAGCGTTACAACATTATAGCAACAATTAAAAATATTGACACAACGCCAGTTTGAAAATGGTAACTGCATTAGAGCACTGCACCAGGGAGGAACAACGTTCTGTTATGCGTTTCTTGCATAGTACAGGGGTGAAACCCATTGATATCCATCGTAGAATGAAGCTGCAATATGGAAATTCATGTTTGTCACTCCAACAAGTATATGAACAAGTTCAAAAACGGTTCGGTTTCCGTAGCTGATTCTCCCTGATCTGATCAAGCAAACCATATTGCGACACCTGAATCGATTGCGGCAGTTGAAGCCTTGGTGAAAGAAAATCATCGAAATATCCTTGATGAAAGTGCTGGAGTATGGATATGAGCCATGGTTATGTACATCACATTATGCATTACATCCTCCAGTTCCATAAAGTATCAGCAAGGTGGATGCCAAAGCAATTGATTCCAGAATTAAAACAACGAGGTGTAGATGTTCTTGAAGACCTTTTAATAAATATTTTAGTTTGACAGTTCAAATGCCAAATTAACTGACAAGGCGCAAGGCAGTTTGAAAACACAAACCTGCATTCCCCGAAACATATTTGACTACTGTTTTAATAGGTGGCTCATTGACGTTATCAGTGACTGCTTTCGATCCTCCTACTTCACAAAGAACGTTTATGATACACAAATGTCTCACTGCACCCATACTCTCTAGATACAGTAACATGAAAGAAGAAGAGGGTTAGCCGAGTTGCGATGGTCGAGTTAAGAGTCTCCTCATAGAGAGCGTTATGTCAAACAAGACCGGCAAGTTTGGAGATGGATCCTACATGATCTGTGCAGGTATAAGTCTACACAACAGAACTAACCTAGCAATTCCAAGAAGGCTAAACGCTACGGGGTATGTAGAAGAGATTCTTGCAGACTATGTGGTGCCTACCATAGCCCATAGGTAAGACACCTGGATTCCTCTTCAAACAGAATAATGCGATACTGCAACCCTAACTAGAAACTTCCTCGAGAAGCTGCATAAAATATAAAGCAGAAGGAGATACCTTACTGGTAAAGATTGTGACGGAATGAGTCCAGGGTGTACTACCATCTACCCGAAACCAAGAGAGCAAGCAAAGAATGGCTTCATACCTCTTCACCAAAACTTAAAACATTTCGCACATAGCTCCCGGCAGGAAAGGTTATGCTGTCTCTTTTTTGAGATGCAAGAGGGGTAATTTTGAAGGACTACATGCCTAATGGGGCTACTGTTAGAACCTAAAGAACCCTCTAAAGATTTGAAGTTTGAGTGTCTACCACATCCTTCTTATTGCCCTGACCTCACCCCAGCGATTACCATGTCTTTGGTCTACTTAAAAAGGCATTAGGTGGGAAGAAATTTCAAAGCAATGTTGAAGTGATTTATATTAATTATATTAGTGTTTAACAAGGAAAGTACCCATTGGTGCAACCATATAATTACTGTAGTAAAAGCTAAACAAGTAATGACATTTAATAGGCTTTATAGGAGGACTTATTCATTAATGGTACTCCTGTAGTATTTCTTCCACTTAGGGTGATGAATAATCCAATTGTTGTGGGTAGGACAATCATCATGGTTTTGTCGGAAGTCCAATTAACGTTGCTCACTTAAATTTAATGGAAGTGGAAGTGTGGTCCAATAATAAGGCTACCCACTATGCCAACAATTTGTTGGAAAGATACTATATGTATTTTCGGCTTACTTTTTAAATAAATAAGCAAAATAAATTGCGATTATTATTATTTTTAAAATATAAAACAAAACTAGCTTTATTTTGTAGTCATAACTTTTCCTCCTGTAATTGAAATCAACTGGCTTTGTTGTTCACCCTATACTACGGTGGTTACATGCATACAAACATTGCTAGGTACCGCTATTTATATACAAGTTTTATTGCCATCAGTGACGGTGGCCATGGAAACTCTAAACTATTTACGCTACTTAGGAACGTCACATGTATTTCAAATTCAAGATAGCTTCGACTTTTCCTAAACTTATTTCAAGTTAAATTTTTACAAATTTTTAAAATGGAGTGGCCCAGTCAGAGGATTCCACAAGGTGGACTATTTCAACCCGCCAAGGTGAACTACAGTCCGGAAACGCGGAACTTTTTAAAAGGTGGGTGTGACAATTTATAATAAGTAAGTTGTAGAGTTGTACAGTTGTCAAATTTTATATTTGTCGAATTGTCAATGTTAAAATTTATTTAGGCGCTTAACACACAGTCGATTGCCTTATTTAAACGTAATACATTTTTAATGTGCAGTAATGTTAGTTTTAAAACAGAAAAAAATTAATTATTAATTAGACAAAATATTAAGTAAGCCTACAGGGTACCAGAAAATGCAACTTTTAATATCTAACTACATATGTTAGATAAATAAAAGCATAATGAATTATTTTATATTTTGTAACGTAACTCCATTAACACTTATATTCTTGTCGTATACAGATTTCAACAATTACAGACGTTAGTAAATTACTTTGGTCGAATTATTCATTCTTGCTTTCGCTTCAGAATTGTCCAGAGATCTTTTATCCTTTAGTTGTCTCCTCAGATTTTTAAATAAATAATAATTTGCTAGAAGCTAGACCAGGGCACAACTTTGAAAAAGCGACATTTAAGAATGGCGGCTGTCGTAACTTTAAACTTGTGTGAGAAGGCGTCGTCATGAAGCAGTCGGCATACGGTAGTTAACTTACCAGTAGATTTGTCCTTATTTTTTTAATGCAGTTTCTATCTCAGTTTCTGGTAATATTTATCAATAGTTGGGGCTTTTAGCTGCAAGTAATTAATTAAAAGTTTTTCTGGCATCCCCAAAAAGTGACGTTATTGTGTTACTTGCATATGATTAGGACGAAATTTCTACGGCGGTGGATATTGTTGCTTGTTTTCTGTATCTCTGTGATGAATCTACGTTTCATTAGCGGTTACAGTGCAGCACAAAATTATCCTTATTGCTTTTCTACTCGCCGTTGCTTATCGAACACAGAATGATTTCTCGGCAACCATTTTGCTGATACTTTTAATAGATGGTCATGCACAATCCGTTCAACTATATCAGGGAAGGATATATTTTGAGTACTTTAACGTATCAATTAGTAAGATCCATTTTATAGATATGAACGATGTCTTCGTTAGTGGTTCCTTCTGTTAATCTTCCTGACCTGTGCTCATCTTTCACAGATTTTCTTCCTTGGCGCATCTATGATGAAAAGAACGTTCATGCCATAGATATTTTGAAATCTTATTTATTTTTTGAAGCTATGTCTTCCATATACAGACATTTCTCTGTTAATACTAAGGTTAGTGTACGGTTGCTCTGAATCCGGGATTAGAAGTCTATATTGCTTTGTATTAAAGAAGTGATTAGTAGCAAAAATTCGTAGATATTACCACAAATTTTGTGAGAAGTTGTTACCTAAAACCAATCACCTTTTTTTCTCATTCTTTTATACTACCGTTCCCTCCCCGGAACCGCTTTTGCATTACTCCAGGGGGGTGCGGGCGTCCCTTACACACTAACCATTCATGCAATATGCACATGCATGCGCATAAATTTCGCTGTGACCTCGAGTGGCAGCGCGTATCCGCACTGCTTCGCCGAGGCCCCTACCTAAAACCATTCAAATGCAAGAATATTTGACTCAGAAAACATACAATTAACCACACTGTCCATAGTCGTAATTTATGCCCCCACTTCTTCCTTGCCGTTCTCTCGCCTTTGAAATATCAACCAGGAGGGGGGGTGTTCTTGTAAAACTGAACACAGTGCCGTCCCCTTAAAAACTATTGATAATTTTACCCTCCGCCCTGAATTTTTTGCACTCTTTCTAGTTCGTCCAGTCACAGTTTTAAGGGCGGCCGGAAAGACACTGTAAAGTTGTAAAAAAAATCTAAACATACGAAAATCACATCGCAGTAAAAATTTGAAAAAGTTCACGTCGGTCAGGAGTTGGAGGTGTTTCGTTTTTGTTTCGATTTGGGTTATGGCTGTCGGGGTCTACGGAGGGCTGCCAGCGGCGATCAAACTTGTTTCATATTTGGCAATAGCTTGGCCCGCAATCGATTTAGAAGGACGTGCCAAAATGTGGGACTTAACGGTATGTAAAGGCTCGAAAACCGCCCCCCGAAGATACGATTTCGAAATTTTCTTTCATATCTTGGATATTTCACTTTTGCGCGGCGTTCGTTCAAAGTCAGGAAACGGTTGATAGCCTTCCTCTACTGCGATGTGGCATAAGCGCGTTCGGGTCAGCCCGCCCGTTCCCGAACGGCTCAGGTGGAACCTAGTGGGCGTAATCTTCAATTTTGGCTTGGTAGATTTCGGCTTTTGATGTGCCGATCGAGACGATTAACTATTCAGGACCGCTAACCACGTTTGCAGGAACAGAGACAAAGTAGGTAAGTGCCGTGTAGTTTTTAGCCCTGCTTCTGGGCTTCCGTTTTCGGCAAAATGTTGTGGAGTTATTAATTGCCGGCGAAAGGCTTTGTCGTAAGACTACCTGTAATCAATTTGGGCATATCAAAATAATTATTGTAGATCACGTTCCCTCCTTTCCCCACCTTTTCCTCTAGTGCTTTCCTCAATCCTTTATTTTTCCTTCGTCCCTTTCCTTTTCTTTCCCCCTTTCCTTTGCTCATCCTTCTCTCCGTTTTTTCCCTCTATTCCATTTTCCCCTTCACCATTTCCTCTGATTCTCCCTTTTCCCTTTCCCGCTTTCCTCTGATTCTCCTTTTTCCCATTTTCCATGCTGCAGCTCTTTTCCATTTTTTCGCTCGCTATTCACTTTCGCTCGCGTTGGTAGTTTCTTGGGAAATATATTAACGGTCTTGTCCTCGTCACGAAAGGTGACTTAGCGGTAGATCGTTTATCTTTCATTTGGAAGGCCTAGGGTTCGAACCCAGTCTGTCCTGACTCAGGTTTGTGGTTTTCATGGGTTTTTAGGTAAATGCTGGTACAGTATCATCCACGAAATTCCATTATCCACATTTTGTGGTCTTTCCCATCCTTACATTCCCGTTACTGGTTGAAGAGGGGCTGAAGTTTCCAATACGGAATCCGACTGACCTCAATAGCGACCCGGGAATGAACCTACGTTGACTTTCCTTTCCTTTCAGCATTCTGGTGCTGCGCGCTCCGTTTCATAGGTTATTCTAAACATAAAGTATTGCCAACAGAACAACTGCCCTTGAAAAAAAGGATTATGACGTCATGCAGACAGGATGGATGGTTCGTCTTCTAATTTTGACTTTCTTTTTGAGGTAATCATCGAGAGTTGCTTTTCTCTAAGTTTCCTCTCATCAAGCATATCTCAGGAGAAGGCAATCATGTCGCAAGCAATAAATTTTCTCATTGTTTCGATCACTATTAGAAGTTGTAGTTTAGAAACTGCTTTGTAACGAATAAGCTCTATGCCGGGCAGTTTTATACAGGTTCTGACTGTAATGCCATTTCACGGTATTAATAGCAATATCAAATCGCGAAATATATCTCAACAACTTCTGTATTTTTACGTAACCTACAATAACGCCACTTTTTGTTTAAATACATCTATATTAATATGAGAATTTTCCTGAAACGTCATTTTATTGCTTAATTTGTACTTTTTTTTGCGTTTATTCTGGATTGGTCTCCGATTCGTGTCGATTTTCATCACTTTTAAGCTTGCTATAATTTCCTGCAAAATGTTATGTTGAAAGTAGTATTATTACTAGCAATTTACGTGCAAAAGAAGGAGATGACCAGAGCTTGACCAATTAAAATCTAGTTTACCGCCACGAAGAATTAATTCACAGTCGATGTCATTGTAGATTATTGGGAGGGTCAGTTACCTCACGTGCACTTAGGCCACATAGGTGGGCCCATTGTGCTGCCTCCCCAGCAGGTCCCCAATTTGAGCATCACCCAAGTCATCCAATCCTTTGGTAGTACTTGAGGACATCCGCAACTGGGGTGTTGCCGATTTCGGCCATATCAGGCCAAAAGTCTCCCAAAATTGATCCTCCTTGTTTCGAGAGCTGGGCAGTGACACACGACGCGTTCTGCCGTCTCGTTATCCCCATTGCATCCTCAACAGTTTGGGCTGTCCGCCAGTTCCATCCTGTGCATGTGTTGATTTAGGGCGCCGGGTCCAGATAAGATACCTACAACTAGTCACAGGTTCTTTCGGGACAGTTGCACGCAATATTTGGCTGGCTTTGGTGAGGGTGCAGTAACAGCAGTCCTTGCATGATGACAACTTTCAGTGTTTACCCATCTTTGTGTGAAGTTTTTTAGGGTTTCTTGGTATAGCATAAAGCTTAATGTCCCCAGGGATATAGGAATAACGGGTTCTGGTCCCCAAAGAGGTTGTTTGAAGGCCACTCTTGCAATCTCATCAGCCTCCTCATTGCCGTAGTTTCCGTCATGTTTTTGCACCCATATAAGTTGTTGTTCGAGAATTGCATTTGCATCATGCATTATTCCCACTACCTCCGCTTGGAAGACAGTAGCTATTTTGCCTAGTGGTATACCGTGGCGTAGGTTTAGGTCATCGGAGAAGACTCCGGTAGCCGTTCCATGCCTTGTTTTAGATCCATCCGTAAAGATGAATATGTCCATATGCAGAGTTGGCTCAGCATTGGCATAAACACTGAAGTGTCTACTGAAGGCATATTGTGGAGGGAGGTAGTCTACCATTGCGTCTAGAAGAGGGGTCTTGACGATCGCCTCATCCAGAATGCGGGTATGTCTGCCTCCCCTGCCGGCTGTGTGCCGCAGACCCCCATGGTACAGCCTCACAGTCGTCCTTCCAGCTACTTCCTCTACAAAAAGGTCGAGTGATGGAAGGCATAAGATCACCTCTAAGGCGGACGTAGAGATTGAACGTATAGCACCTGTAGAACTAAGACAGGCAAGACGTTGTATATGAGCTAGTCTGGTTGCTGCAGTAACTTGTCTGACCCTCGGCCACTAGACAAGTGCTCCAGAACATAGCACAGGTCTAACCACGGCAGTATACAGCCACAAGGTAATTCTGGGAGAGAGTCCCAAGGATTTACATATAACGCGGCGACACTGCCGGAAAGCCATGCATGATTTTCATAGCCGATATACATGGTGTTTTAAAATTGACACCAGACCATTTTTCCTTAATGATGTGGTAATGGTATCATTTTGAAAAATAGTTTTGAATTATGCGAAGGCTTGTGGTTGGATCCGTGTTAACAAATTCAAGAACATGCTTTTCTTGTTAGACGTTTAGTTCGAGTCTGATTTTTTCGAGGGTTTAAATTACCTGTTTCTAGTTGTTCGACACGTCTTATAGTTTTTGCATCGGGGTGCTGGCGATTTAGAAACCATTCCGAATTTGCCCTAGTCGCAACAGTGACATTGTCATTACACTTTTAAGATATAAACGTAATCTCGATTATAATAGTATTGTTCCATTTTAAACACAAGAAGTAGGAGGAACTGAAAATGATGATACTTATCAATATGGCATAATAATTAATACATTTTTAGCATGGCCGTAATCACCTAATTGAATTATGATACACAACTAACTGGAGGAACCGTGCAATAAAACGTATTATTTACTTTTTTGCCAATAACTCGATAACGAAGGACAATCGAAAAAATTTCCTACTCTTAATTTTTGATTTGTTTTAGTCCCCTGAATCAAATCCATGGGTGTCAGTTTTATAACATTCTGTATATTGTATATTATAGATGCTTGACTTCTTGGCCTTTTTAAATCGAAAGTGATATTTGTTGAAGCAATAAATTGTTTTTCGATAAACCGTCCTTGTCGTAAAAGGATTATAGAGGTATGAATGCTGGAACTTTAAGGAAGTGGTACGGCGGAATTACAAACAGCTATTTGATTGAAATTTATACGAAGTGCCTTTTCTTAAAATATTCTCGGTTGTCCTTAAGTTTTTATGACCTGGCAGCATGAATCATGTCAACTTTCACTACAACTCCAGTTTTCTGAAGAATTGATTTATTTTGAAAACCACCCGAGGAAGATACTCGCAGGGATATCCTTAATAGAATTGGCCGATGTGCTATTATTAAGGGTTGGTAATATTAAAAAATTGAATGATCTGTTGTTGGAATAATTAATAATTGGCAAACGTGATTAAAGCTATATGTCACTGGCACTGTTTGATAGTTTTAATCAAATCATTACCAGTAGAGTTAACAATAGCTTAACCAAGTAGATCATAAGGGATGTTCGATTTATTTTATGAAAAGGCATGCTATCTTACATACTTAACCTCAATTATAAACAGGTTTCTGCTTCAAGTAAAAATGAATATAATATTAGATAATTTTGCGCATGAGATGCTTGAAATGTTCGCCGTCATTTTTAAAACATTTTCTAAAATGTTAATTTATAAGGTTAAAAGTGTGTATTATTATGCTGTATTGAGTTTCTATAGAGAGATGAATTTGCTACATGAGAAACAGATTTTGGGGGTATTGTCCATTATTTATTGGACAGGGTCGATTGTTTGGTGGCCCACTACTCTTCCCTCTGGTAACTCTTCCTTTTTCAGAATATATTTTTGTATACTAATATAAGAATTTTTGGAATTGTTTGTAGTCAACGGCAGCATCTGGATATTCAGTACGAATTCTTCTAAGAAGTGTCCTACTTAATGTATTTAGTTGGTTTCTGTTTCGAAAATAAGATCGATCAGAAATGTGCTCTATTGCAATATTTTCATCATTTCGCAACAATGGTGATATGGTGGACATCACGTATTGGAGAGGTTAGCAACACACGGCCCGCGGGTCGCATGCGGCCCGCGTAATGTTTCGTAATAAAACTTCAAGGTCCCGTTGTGGCGGTTGATTTTACCACTTTTTGTTTTTACTCGTACTTTTATTATTATTATTGATGGAACCTTAAACTTTAAATCGGGAGGTCGAAGTATTGTCACACTTCCCGAGAGATAATATATATTGCTATGTAATATAATTTTTAATTAAATATTACTTAATTAAATAAATCAACAGCCCCACGTTGGCTGCGACCAAAAAGATGCTGTGTATTATGTTAATAAATATAAATAATCCAACCCACGTTGATGGTGACATAAAAGATGCTATGAATTATTTTATATAAATAAATAATTTATTATTAAACTAAAATAAATTTTCTTTAGTTCGGCTAGCTCATAAATTAAATCTTTATGTTGGTTACGCCAATAACACAAATTAAAATATACCAGCATATAAAAACATACATATCTCAGGGTTTCAGTTCGTGACCTCGCCATCGATAGTTATAAAATTATGAGTATTAAACCAAAATAGACTTATCTTAATCCAAACTGTTGTCGTCCAGTGTACATCCAAAATGTTGCCACCCAGTGTACATCTGAATTGTCAGAACTGCAACAGTCAGCAATCTTCCCGCCAATTTTATCAAGATAACGTCACTTTCTGCTTGATCTCGTTGCACCCATGACTTCGATCGTTGATCAATCATTTATTATATTAATAAAGTGTTGTGCAACTTCCAGTTAACACTAAACTCTTTTATTATATTCTCATTACTACTTACAGGTAAGTTACCTTTTCTTTATAACAAATTAATGAACTCACTTTTAACTTTTATCCAGGGTGTCCTTTAAATACCTTAAAAGCTTCAGGTAGCACTCTTCTGTAAGAAATACAGTCCTCAAAAACACTAACACGAACTTCCTATAGTGCTTAGTTTCCTCACACGAGACACTTAAATAATATTATACTTGGCAACGTTGACGATGTCTTTGCATTTATGGAGAATTTAATTAGTAGGCCGACATT
>JABXWE010032261.1:0-29486 GCA_014611495.1 Limonius californicus | reverse complement strand
AATTTGGACTTAGTTGTCTATAATCTCGATATTTTAACAACATTAATAAATAAGTTAACAACTACATGGGGTTAGAACAATCAGCGGTGGCAATAACATATATAATATTAGGTACCACTAATATCTTTAACATTCGTCGTTAATACATTTGAGAAACGCATTTCTTATAAAAGGAGAAATTGTATTAGTAACAAAAATAACTATAATACTGTATATAAAAATAATTGACGTATAAAAGTAAAATTTCATACAAAAATATATGTATACGGTGGAATGTTAGACACATATGTTGGAACGTTTTACATCAATTGCTATTAACGTGATCTGCTGGATTGGAAACAACAGTAACAACAACCCAACAAAAAGGATAGTGCCAGAAGTACCCAGCGAATAGTAAGCAACCAAAATGAGAAGAGATACACAGTTTTGTTACAGGATCGTGGTCCCCATCCGTGATAATCGGGTTGGTAGTTCTTGTAAACCCAAACAGAACCTGAAACGCAACAAAATAATCAGTTATGCTTGAATCCACACATACAGTTAGAAATACAATTAACAACTACTTCTACTACAGGAATCTACAGCTTAAGGTGATAATAATGTAGCTCAAAAGCAAAATTTTCTATTGTCTGCTTTTAAATTGTAGATTACCTATTGCAATAAAGTGAAAAAATTATCTAACCAATCATAACAACAGATAATAACATTTTTGCAAAATAGTTCAAAAATAGGCTAAAATCAACCTATGTGTATAATATACATGAAGTTAATTTACATAATTTTTTCACCATTTTTGAAAGAAACATGCTTTAAAAATGTAATGCATACAACCCCATTGTCAAGATTTATGTAATTTTTATAGAATCAGAACAATTTCAGGACTCTCAACAATTTATTTGCTGGTATACTAAACGTATTGCTTTGTACATTAGCTGCAGTTCCCCTTTTACTGTTTAGGTAGACGCTCCTAACCGGCGGGAGGGACTGCGAAAGCTTATAGTTTGGATCCCCTTGAGGCTTTGTTTAATTGTACTTGGGGCAAACACAGTCCGATGTAGAGTTTTTACTTACCGACAATCATCCAGATGAATTCAAATATATATAGAGCATATATTACATAAGTAATTATTGTCAAATCAAGTTTACGGTTGATGAAGGGCAATATCTTGGATATAATTCCAACAGCACCTAGCAAAACATAGAAACTGTTTGGTTACATAATATATCTTTGATTATAAATATACTCTCTTACCTCCCACAATCAAAAATATCGGTATTTTGGTTTCAATATAGCACTCATCTTTATGGATGATTCCTATTGCTAGCATAGCTATGTCCAATATCAGAAATACGATGAGCGTTCCACTAACGCTAGCTGCAAAGAAATTAAAAAATTAAGAAGTTTGAAGAATCCCAGGAATTGAGGTAAAACAACGTTATGCAAAGAATACCGTAATTATCCTCAAACAACATCTGCTACGTCACAAACATAAAAAATTGTAACAAGGTTTAATTACCTTCTTTAGATGTGTAAAAGTCTTAAAATGCTGAGTAAAGTTAGTATGACGCCTTCTTAGCTGTGTAATATTAGGAGTTGACCATATAATTATAGGACTTAAATGTTACGTGAGACACTGCAGTACATTGTTTACAGAACAATTATTTTGTTGTTTACAAATTTATAAATTAACATTCCCTACATATTAGTAACGGCAAATTGTTAGGTACAAAGTTACCTAAGCCTCCAATTAACTGACTCGATGGTTTTGGTATGTAACATCATGAAAAACTTAAAGTAGGTATGAACTTATTTACTTCCCTATGAGATTTTACTGTTTCTAGTTAAGTGTGTAATATGTTGTTTTGTAGGCTCTTTATAATGGAACCGATTAGACTAAAAGCGGAACAACAAATTCCTGCATACAAATGATTGCTATTTGACTTGTTTTTATTACAAATTCAAAACAAACACAGTAAACAGGAAACCAGAAAATAGTTTTTCGCCGTTTCAGTAAATTTGAAACAGCCATTAGTTGTTTAATTGTCATCGAGTTCAATATTAAGTTATTAGTAATTTACACATATACAAGTTGTTCCAAACGTGCCGACAATATAAGCATAATATTCAATGCAACTAATTTTTCAATTGCTCTGAGAAGAAGACCTGGGGATTGAAAACGGACACATTATAAAATTTTAATTAAGTATATGGTATACGAGAAATGGTTGTCTGAATAATATTACAAAACTAGCATATATTTGTAAAATATTCTGTTAATAAATATAAAATGATCATAAAATAAAATGTTGTATTGTACTTTGTTTCCCAAACTTTTCAACAATGGTTATACTGAATTTAATTCACTTTCCAATTTAAAATGGAGTTTTACATTATATTTTTAGTAAAACATTTACAAAAATTATATTAACGTGACCTGCCACCTGTTGCGGGCACGGCGCACCACTTTACCAAAACCGCGTTTTGGAAAAAGTAGACAGATACTTAAACTCTGATTTCAGTTTCTATTTACGTTGGAAGTTGTTGATTTGTGATATCATCGGCATTTAACATATGACGTCATGGTAGATTTGTTAATAACACATATTTATACTATTTATTTTATGTGCTTGCTTCTCAGACTTTTTTTATGACTTACAGTTTTATAGTAGAGGAGATTTCATCATTCCTATTTTCAGGGGAACTAACTACAATTTTACATATTCCATTAAAATAGCGTATGATCATTTCAAAGGATCTTGTCTCAAAAAATTATGGAAAAATGTTTTGTAGCTTGAAAAATTAAGTGGTTATTAGAAATATCACCTACTGAACCGCTAACAACTGACTTTAATAAAATGAAAAAATTACTTAGTAACAGAGGATTCAGTTTAGATTTCAGAGTTGGAATGACGAGATGCTGCATGTATCACCGATTTTACATTATAGAATGCAAGGTTGGATACAGATGATATTCTAAATTTCATTGGTAGATAGAATTACTGAATTAGAAGTAATTCGGCGAATGAATGAAGATATAGAGTTGTTAAAATCAGTAAGAAAAATTAATTAGAATTTCTTAGACTTATTATATGATACGAAAGGTATAGACTTTACAAATTAAGGAAAAATCGATGGTAGAAGAAGTTTAGGAAGAAGGAAAGTAACTTGGTTGAGAAATCCTCGCGAGTGCTCTTTTGGGAGATTATTGGGAGAAGAAGTGGAAATATAGATGTGCTGGAGAATATGGATCCACAGCGGCATGTAGCATTATAAAATTATAAAACCAGGAGACTACAAAATCCATATCGAGCAAAACAAAGTATTTATTAGAAATAAACTCGTTGGTAAGTATTTCTATAATTTTGAAAATATGGAACTGTATAATATAGTACAGCTTCGCTAATTCGGACACTGTTAAAATTTGGACAGTTTTTTGTGTCACACAACTATATAATTCAGTTAGATGGGAACAATTCACTACAGGAAGGGGTCTTTTAATAGATATATCCTTCTTTAATTCGGCCGATGATAGATTAATTTTAATCCAAACTATACAGTTGTGTTTTTACCACCCAACTGTACAGCAATAACAGAACCAGTTGTTCAGACTCTGATACAAAATATTATTAGTGGTTTAGGAAAAAAATGTTAAATAACTCAATATCTGAGGACAATGATTTAACAAGCACTTTTTAGAGCTACAATTTAGAGGGGGCTGTCATGAACTTGCATCAATCATGGAAAATTATAACTGACAAAAATGTCAAAAAAAATTGCACGCTACTGTGTCTAAAAGGATAATGACATGAGGAAGATAAAATTCGTTTAAATCACTTGAAACAACAATAGGAATCTGAATCAGTAAATACAAATTCAAATACAATTTCGCAAATGTTGAATTGTATTCATCCGCAAGTTAGTTTTGAGGAATATTTTAATTGAGGAACTGGACACAGTAGGAACACAGGCCAAGATTGAAATGCAGACATTTCGAAAGCTCACGATAATGGGATGAATACTAACGATACCGAATGTGAGTTTGTAGAAGAAACTTGTAATAAAGTCATGCACAAGTATATGCTGTTCGGTCATTTTCACAATACTTTCAATAGGCGTTAGTTGTTTGTTTATAAAAATAACTTGAAGTCATTTAACATATCTTTCTTGTTTTAGTTGTGTAGTTTTTTTTCAAATGACTGTATAATCCGTAAAATTCGCAAATCCAAACAAGAGAAAATTTTACCTGTGAGGATTAGCGAAGCTGCACTGTATTTTGTTTGAAACGAATATAAAATTAGTGTAAGCCGCTATCCTTGAGAGCAATTAATCAATTTTCCCATTAGAATAATAGTAAAGGATACTGACACAATAATAGTGTTAATTATAAACCGTAATTAGTTTATTACATATATATATATATATATATATATAGTACAGGGTGTTTAAAAATACGTTCGGATATTTTACCCATTTATATGTAGATCTCATCAATACAAACGAAAAAATAGTAATAAACATGGGTTCGAAAATCAACCGTTTATAAGATATAGAGTTTTTTTAAGAAAATATTGCTTGTTATTTCAATAAGTTAAGTAGATGTTCTACATGCCCTCCTTCCATTTGCACACATCCTTCGCATACGTAAAAATGAATACCTCATTCTTTCAAAGATTCCCGAATTCATACGAACAGCCTGGCAGGCATATTCTATTGGTTCTCGCAATTCGTTTTAATTATTCACAGGGCTTGAATGAACTAACTACTTTAAATACCCCCAAATACAAAAGTCGAGCGGATTGAGGTCAGGATATCTAGGTGGCCACACAACTGGACCCCCTTCGCCCTATCCGCCTGCCGTTGCAATTTTCGTGTAGGAAATTTCTGACCATGATTGAAAAATGTGCAGGAGCCCTATCGTGCATCAACCACATATTCGTTCTATGAATGAGGGGTACATCTTGTAACAATAGTGGCAAGGCAATACGCAAAAAGCCAAGATACAATTAGCCAGTCAAACGGTTCGGAAGAAAAAAAGGTCCTATAATATGGTCTCCAAAAACACCTAACCAAACGTTAACTGAAAACCGTTGTTGATGATTTGATTCAATAATAGCATGAGGGGTTTCGTCTGACCAAACATGGCTGCTGTGGAAATTAAAAACTCAATTTCTTGTGAAACTAGCTTCGTCAGTAAATAAGACTTCACTAACAAAGTTTGCGATTTCCGCAACTCTTTTCAGTGCCTATTGATAAAACATCAGACGTGCAGCATAATCAGGCACAATAAGAGTCTATACCCTTTGAATATGGTATGGGTACAATTGCTCCTCACGTAACATTCTCCAAATTAGGGAAGCATTAATATTTGTTTTGGCAGAAAGTCTTCTAGTACTGGTACCTGGATTTTTTCAATCCTCCTTAAAATGTTAAGTTCCGCTTCCGGAATAGAAACTGATCTAGGCCGACTACCACCTCTGTTTCTTGATTTAAATGCGCCAGCTTCGGATAAACGTAGATGCAAGTTTATAAAAATTTGTCACACGGAAGTACCGGGTTCGGAAGTGCTTCGGCATACAAGCGACGTGCCTCATAAGAATTACCATTGGCCTTATCATACATGAAATGCACATCCGTCATTTCCGCGTTGGTGTACATATTACAACAACAACAATAACAATATTCACAGTTACAAAAATTCAAAAAAATGTTGTTTTATCCACTTGCATAGCAGACGTGATAAATACGGTTCTGCACTCCTATTCTGGGTAAATAATTTGGCTGTATCATGAAAATTGTTGTTTTTGGAACCCATGTTTATTACGACTTTTTTGTTTGTGTTGGTGAGATCTATAAGTGGGTAAAATATCCGAACATATTTTTTAAACACTCTGTAGGTATATTTATATACAGGGTGTGTCAGAACTAGGTACAAATATTAAATCCGATGGTATATTACAATATATACAAACCACAAAAAACATTTCTTTGGTAATGGGATCCTTAAGATATAAGAAAATAATAATTGAAAATTTGACCCAAAAGTACCACAGAATAATAACAAAAATTTGAGTTCAAAGACATGTTATGCAAAGGAGAGTAAGATAGAAGTGCAAAAAATTTCTTATCACCTGCCACAGACCAATACTATTAGGCAGATCAGTAATTTCTATTCAGTTATCACAAGCCAGCCAAGTTTTAACGTGTTTGCCACTTTGGATTTACTTTACAATTAGGTAATAACCTTCTACAGCTTAAATGCATTTTCTATGTATCATCAGCAGTTCTTAAACAAAATTTTATTATATTTTTTAATAAAAAAAAAATAAACTTCATGATTTTTGAAAAATGAATAGTACCATTGAATTCTACTTGAGCCAATCTATTACTGGTTTAAATATTTGTATCTATTTCTGATACATCCTCTATATTTATATGTACGTTTCTTAAATAGGTACCGAGAATTATTTTATGTTTAAGTACTTTTCCGTTTACTAACCTGATGTCATGAATAATTTTCAAGAAACCTCGCCCTTTCAATTGCAAACCATACTAACCAGAATTTGAAATTGGAAAGCTGTGTCAAAACAAGAAACGCGTTTTAAATTTTTCTTGTAAAAAATTATTTTTTTTTCTGAGTTGATAGGTTTGCCCGTGTAACGGAAACGGTTGCACAATATAAAGTGCATGCTCTTGGCATTCTTGTCTTTGTTTCGTAAATAATATAATTTTAGAGAAGAATGGAATGATACACACATGTGAGATATATTAGTCTAATAATTAAAAACACCTACTGAACACTCACGCTAACTCCAATAAACTGTTATTAAATAATTCCGTCTGGATTCACGTCCTCGAAAAGTTATTATTGTTTCCCACGTACTTTTACTTGTTAATTGTGGATAAAGAAGTATTTTGTGTTAACTATAGAATTTTATAGAAAAACTGGATTTACTTAACTATATTCTACGTAATTTTTTCTGCAAAAAAATTTATTAATATTACTGGAGTTACTCTAAGTTACTGTGTCATTCAAATGGGAATCTACTTGTTTACAATTTTAAATGTGTTGGTTGAGGCGTATATCCTGTTTCCGCATATTAATAAGCAAATCTTGACTGTTATAGTGCTATAAATAGAACAAAAGCAACAATATTAAAATTGTTAGTAATACATATAATTTAAAAACTTACGATGGTTTGCCTTTTCCCTAATTTGGTCTCTAACCGAACCAAAAGTAAGCTTTTGACCTCCTCGTTCGACATCCATTTTAAAAGAATGTTCGGCAACTTATAAGAACAAGATTTTTTAGTAAACACCGTTTTTGTGTACACTCTTACTTTTTCACAACATTCGCGCCAACACCTCAAGATGTAAAGAAACAGAAGGCAGAAGTTTCTTGGGCGTGCGCGTGGTTGTGCGGTTACAACTCGGTCAGTAGGTCATCACTATTATTACAAATTATACATCCACTAAACAAAACTTTGCGTAATGCATAAAAATAAATTACCTTGAAATTTAGTTTTGCGGAAGTAGTTGTAGAGATAACACCGACTTAATGTTCATATCTGTGCCCACTGTTTGTTTTCCTAAATCACAATAATGTTGCTAATTAAGCTGTAAATCCATTTTCATTATTATCTTTTTTAGTTGATACTGTATCAGGTAAGTTGGTTTCGAAGGTGCATACCAACCGTTCAGATTTATGAACTAACATATTTTCTGAATTAATATATAATTCTAAACTTGGTTCTTGGAAAGTGTTGTGTCGATTGTCACCTTACATGGAGTTCGTTTTGTCGAATGCTACTTATTACTGAAACTAGGTAACTGCTGTCACTGAATGTCAAAATAATTATTAGCCCTGCTGTCGTTATTATGAATGGCGAATATGAATTGTATCCAATACTGTTTTAATTTACTTGTACAGAAAAGAATGAAAAGTAAAACTTACATAAGCTAGACCTCTTGTTCCTATCAGTGTCAAAGTATGAAAAATAAAAATAAATAAAAATTGTATGGTATAATCATGCAAAAACTTTTGGAAAGGTAGGTAAATATATAAAGTAAAATATTTTCAATTTGAAGGTTTTTCTTATAAACGAAGTAGTATATACAGGGTGGCTCATTAGCACGTCAAAATCCAATATTAGCATTATTAAAATGATTTAGAATTACTTATTTTTACTAAAGTGATGTAGTGCCAAAATTATAAAAATTATAAAAATATTTGTAAATATACAGGGTGACTCGCTACAGCGGTGCATTTTCAAGGTACATATTACTTTATGAATATAACGCCATGTATATTTAAAATTTTTGAATGCAGCGTAAAATTATCTACGATTTCCTGTTCTTTTTTATTATAGATGAGGCTTTGTCGACTTTATTTAAAAAATGTGAAAATTTTGATCGGTACAAGGTTTAACAAATTAATTCGGTGCATGAGTTTTACGATTAATTAATAGTACGTATTTCGCAGTTATGTAGTCAAATGATGTACTAAAACGATACAACCATCAAAAACTAATTTTATTATACATGATGTTTTTTTTACATCAGCCCAAATTTCATTTACTTCAAAGGGTTTTTTCTCAAGTTTTTCAAATGGAACACTCTGTATATTATTACATTTTTGACATAGCACGTTAATTCTCCACAATTATTACGAATATTGTGCTATAACTAAAATCGATATTTTCGAAGATATTTTAACTTTTGCATTACAAACCATTGAATTATTATACTTTTTTTTTTTATAAAATAGCCATGATTTTGACGTAAAGTGAATAGGGATTGGAAATGGAAAGAGCCACTCCTAACTTTTTCCAAAACCACCATGGACAACGACAATGGGCTGTAAGTGTTTAGTGTTTAGGGCGGTATTATGGGTGAGAGATTTTGTGAGTGGGCCTTATTGTTTTAATAAACATCAGAATGGCGTACAATATTTATATTTCTGACAAAATAACTTGCCTCAACTCCTGCAAAATGTTCCTCTAAATATAATGAAAAATATGCACAACGGTGCTCCAGCATATTTCGTAGTGATTCTACAGTTTTTGAATCAAGAATGCGGGAACAGGTGTATAAGTTGCAGCGGTCCCATCAATTCTCCACATAGACCGTCAGGTTTGACAAAAATGGATTTTTTGTTAGTAGGACATGTATTGTGTACCAGATCGCTGCAACTACTGTAGAAGATATAAGGGAACGCATAATAGATGCTTCTGGTGCACTTTCCGTTGAGTCATTGCGAGCAGTAAATTATGTTTTTGAAAGGATTGAGCATGAGTGTTGGACAAAACGGAGGTCACATTGAACATTTGTTATAAATAAATACTTGAAATGAAATAAAAAAATTTCTATCTGTGTTATTAACAATATCAAGAGTTCCAAAAAAAAGCTGATCCCCAGCGGGCTGTGGAATGAAAAGTCCCGTCTTCTTCCTCCAAACATTTCTGAACTCGTCTTCTCATACCTTCAAAAACATTTTGTAATAATTGAGTAAGTTGTTAATTTCTTGACAGTTCTCTTCAATTTTAAGTTTCAGTTCGTTTAAATCATTAAGTGCAGTTTTAAAAATGGCGTTTTTCAAATAGGGCCGTAGAAAAAAGTCCAAAACAGTAATATCACAAGAGCGAGGGGGCCAGGGGTTGCAGTATTCCTACTAATGATTCGGTCATCCAAATATTTGCGTAAAAAATTGTATCCATGCCTTCCTGTTGCAGAAAACCATCCCGTAGCTCATAATCGTGAAGTTCATTTAAGAAAGGTTGCAATAATTCGTTCCTGTACCTTGCTGCAGTTAGCGTGCCTTCGAAAAATATTGGCCCAACTAACCTACGACGACTCATTCCAACCCAGACTCCTATTTTCTGTGGATAAAGGAGAGCTTTAATTGTAACGTGTGGATTCTCGCTACTCCAAATCCGCATATTTTGTGAATTAACATACCCATTAGGATAAAACTAGGCTTCGTCGGTAAAAAAAAGGTTAAATTGAAGTGCTCATCATTGAGATTATCCAAAAACCAACGACAAAACTGAACTCCTTTTAGATAATCCTGTTCTAAAAGCTCTTGAACGGAAATAAATCGGTAAGGATACAGATGCAAAGCTTGTCTCAGTATTCTGTGGCACGTACCTTAACTTAAATCATTAACTTGCTGGCATAAATGTCTAATTGGTGTTTTTGGAGCCTCGTCAATTCGTTGTCTTACAGTTTCAATTAAAGCAGGTACTATCTTCTTTGGCCTACCAGACCCTTCTTTCCTTCCAACACTTCCAGTTTCTCGAAAATTGCTGACTAAATTCTTAACCAAAGCATAACATTTTCGGTATGTAATAATTTCATTGGGATATCTCTCTCGGAATTCCACAAAACAAGGAGGAATCGAATAGGTCCATTCTCCGTCTACTTGAAAGCCGCTCCGAAAGTAAGATTCAATAATGAATGCTCTTTGAAATGTATTAAAAATCATTTTAACAATCTGTCAGATTCGTAATAAAAAGATAACTAATTTATCTGACATCATAAACATTCCTTTAGTCTAGTAAAGACGTGACTTTTCATTCCACAGCACGCTGAGGATCAGCTTTGTTTGGATCTCTTGATAAATGTTGTAACTTTTTGTCAGAATCATGGCTACAAGATTAGATAGCAATAAAAAGCTTAATAATTCAACGGTGTGTAATGAAAAAGTAAAAATATATATATTTACAAAAATTGTGGAGAATTAACGTGCCAATTGAAAAATATAATAATATTCAGAGTGTACCATTTGATAAAATTAAAAAATACTCTCTTGAATAAATTAAATGTACACTGCTGTAAGAAACACCATGTAAAATGAAATTAACTTTTGGTGGTGGTGTCGTTTTAGTACATCATTTGGTTACAAAACTGCGAAATATGTGCTCTTAATTAAACGTAAAACTCATGCACCGAGTTAATTTGTTAAATCTTGTGCCGACCAAAATTATCATATTTTTTAGATTAATTCGGCCACCCCTCATCCAAAATAAAAAAGCAGGAGATCGTTACATAAATAATTTCACACAGTATTTAAAAATTTCAAAATATACAGGGTGTTCCAATTAAATAATAATACTTTGAAGATGCTCCGCTGAGCGAATCACCTTATATATTTAAAAATATTTCTATAACCTGCGCATTTTGGCACTACATCACTTTGAAGACAAGAAAAACTTTCAAATCAGTATAATAATGCTATTATTGGACTTTGATGGACTAATGAACAACCCTGTATATAACAATCGATATACATATGATACACAATTCTTTATTTCAGCAATAGGCCATCAAAAATTTTAAGATTATGTGTTCAGTTTATGTAAGGTAAGCAAGTTTATATTTGTCATGCTAGTTGTTTAATATTCGGCTTTAACTTTCCGAATGGAATGCTATACAGGATGTTACGGTTGTCGAACATATAATTTCATGGGGTAAATCTAACTGCAAAATTCAATGCAATTTTTGTTTACAATCTAGTAACCAGGTATAATTAAATAAAACAGAAAATAGGAAATAGCAGCAGCAGTGACATTCAAATCTAGGACAATTTAAAGCAGGTAACAAAAATTCAAATAAGTAATGTTTGAATTATAGGAACAGTAAATTTATAGTTTTCCAGCAGTTCAAAAAGTTTGTCGCACCAACATTAACATTAATGTATGTATAAATTTTGGGCTTAAACTGAAGTTGGTTCAAATCTTTTTGACTAGATTCACCTCATGGAACGATGTGATCGACGTCCTTAACAGCCTGTATACAGGGCGACTTCGTTAGTCAATGTATATGTTTTATAACGTTAGAGATACAATACAAATTGTTTGTGAACTATAGTTCTGTATATGGCCTACTATTTTACGGGAAATTTATTTATTGAAATTGGACATAATTCATATAACAGATTCACAAGGGTTGGCTATGCTCATCGAGTACAAGTATTTAACGTGCTTATTGATACAATACTCTGTAAAATGTGATTTTCTTATTGTCACTGAACCACATTTTGCGAACATCTTGAACAGGTATTAGCTGGCCGTACTGTATTTTCTTAATGTTTAAATGTATTGACGTTTAGGGTGTTTTCTATAGAGATATACATTATTATAGAAAATAGCGTAGGTATTCACATTCACTCCTGGAAGTGACAACGTATTTTAATGTTCCTGTATCTAGTTTCCATATGTTTCATCTGAATACTATGAGACACCGTCAGCAATACTTCAGGAGAAAATACAATAAAAGTTGACAGTAAGCCGTGAATAAATACATTATATAACTGCTACAATATTGCAGCTGCTATCGGATTCAAAAAATCGGCTATATATTATATTGTCCAATTTTAGTACATATTTGTATTTAATGCGAATACCTAAAATATAAAAAAACTTAAAACTACCAATTTGAGAGTCAAACTCACGTATCCCGCCATTTGTACAGGGGTCCTACGTCTAATGAAAAAAATTCCATTATCTCATTCCTATTTACTTTAATTATTTTGTTGATAAAGAGCATTAATTTTATTATATTTTTTATGCTTCGTGAACTTCTTATTTGAAAAAAATAATTGTACAACAAATTGCAAAGAAAATTATATTATTTTTACGTTACCCAGTTTTGAAGCAACTTTATTATATATTTTGATCACAACAAACGATGTACAGGGTAGACCAGTAAGTCCCGCCCCCCCTACTAAAACTGATTGACGCAACCCAACACACATATGGTATGGCAACCAAAATCACTTTTCCTGTAATTTAAATGAATGGATCAATGTTGTAAACTTATGATTATATTCAGTAAACTTGAGTTTTTGCTTAAATTTTAAGTAAGATGTTTTTAAATACAGTGTAAACCGCTTAATATCATCACATCGGGATTCGGGGTTTTGATAACAACAGGGCAGGCCTTGTACATGAAGAAGCCCAGGTGCAAGTAATTTTTTGGGGCCCCAAAAATGTAATCCAAGAGACTCGTTCTGCGTTGGGCTTCGTCTAATAGTTTGCCAAGAACCGTGAACACATAGACATAGAGACGTCATGTCATACATACTGTATCGTAATTTTAATAATTACATGTACAAATATATTAATGTCATAAATACATATAGCGCACATTGTAATTATATAAACACAATAAACATGTAATAACTTCTTTATTCCATAATTAAGGTTTATTAAACATTTTTGCAGTGCAATCAAAGACTTGTGAGCAGGAGCGTTGTCTTGCAAAAAAAGCACAGCTCTGGCAAGTTTTCCGCGGCGCACAATTTCCCGTGCGTTTTTATACGCAGCTGCTGATACTGTCATTGCCTGTATGGTTTTATAAGCATCACCTTTTTAATACCATTTTTAGATAATGAAACTTCTCAATATCCGAATGTATTTCGTGATTGTGTATTAAGGTCTGAAAGGTTTGTGAAAAAGATACCCGTGCTAAATAATCGCCGTGAAAGGAAGGTAAATCTAATTCAGGATATCTTATATTGTTTAAGGAATGAGGATGTTGAGTACCACTTGTCCCCGTATTAACTGTGCCAACAGATGCAGCACGCTTATCAATCAAGTTTTGAATATCTGATTCTAAGTTGTAATAATTAATTTCAAATTCTTCGCGTTCCTTTGTCTGTATTGCAGTAGGATCTTGCAGTTCTATTTCAGTTTGAATTGCATCGAAATCCCTAAACGCCGCTTGCAGGCAAGGCAGACGCTTTTTTAATTGGTAGATATTTTCTCCCAAATTGAACTTATCTAGAATAGTTTTTATTCTTATGGCCGTTGCTTTAATAAGCCCACGCCTTGAGGTTAATAATTTTAAATCATCGTCGGGCATGTTGCACAATAAGCGGAATCTGGTAGCTGAAGGTGATTTTTATACGAAGAATAAGTTTACACTTGAATTAATTCACAAACTGTAACTCGTAAAAAGAATCCCACTAACCTTTGATTCCTCTTGTGTCTGCTACTGGCTTCCTTCTCTGGAAACTGCTGATTAGTCGAGCCGGATCGAAGGACCAAAATTTCGTGGCCAAAGTGGTTGTTCTAACGTTTGCTTTCTCCTTAGAAATTATTGGGAGTTAATGGGGCTCCCAGTGGGTTCGAAGGACCACCGGGATATTTGTAAACCTGGAAATTATTATTGTGGAGAAACGTCTAGTTTCTTCAGTGTAAATTATAATCAAATACTGGGTTCAAAATACAAACATTTATTTAGATATTGGCAACATAAACTGGTTGCATCTAAATGAGCACTTGAACTTAATTTTATATATTAAATAAAAATTGAAACCAATCATGTTTCCTTGCAGTAATTTATTAATATTATTAATTTCAGACACTATTGTAAACGATACTATACAAATAATATTATTTGAATCATCAACAATTAGTACGTACGAAGCATGTGAAGCTACTTAGGGGCACCAACAATGGTTGTATACTGTATAGTTGTGCACTTGACTTCATGTTTGTTATTACTTAACTACTTTCTTGTAAACAATCTATCAATACGAGCAGGTGTGGCCAGTGGCGTGTCATAGGGGTTTCGTAAAGATATTAAAATTTCCTAGTTCCACCTTAAAGTCATTTCATATCAAGTCAACTTATGTTTGAACCTTTACCGATTTTAATGAAATTAACGGATAACTGTTAGTATATGGAAACATGTAAAAGTACAAAATGTGGGGCTTGAAATATTTAGGGCTTCCGAGTTATAGGCTGTCAAATTTCGAGCATTTTCCCCCATAACCCTGTAGTTTTTAGTTTAAATAAATGTACATATTTTGCGATAATTGTTTAAATAACAATAATAATGTACGTTATTTTAAAGTATATGAAATGTGTTTCCATTTGATAGATAACTTGCCCAAGTTCTTTTGTTATATTTATATGAAACATCCGCCTATTTGATCGCGAACGTTTTTTTAATTTGTCGAAAATCAGTGCAATTAATTTTGATAAAAAATCTGTATGTTTGCCGACTATAATCCTTCATAATTGTGGAAAGTTTTAACGTGAGATCTCAATGGCAACATAGTGAATAAAATAATTTCCAACGGCGGTTCTACTGATATTGCCAATCTTGCTTGAAACAAAGGAAAATCGCAGTTTGTTATGATGGAAACACAATTTGACTTTGAAAATTGGCTTTTACAATTAACAATTTAGTAATTTGACATAAAAAAGAACTACTTATAAATATTTACAAACACAACTAACATAAACGAAATCAACTATTTAGGCATACCTACATTAATAATAATAAGAAAAATAACTATTTCTAGAGATTTACACAATAATTCGGATAAGAAAAACTAGTATTTACGAATATTTATAATAGCAATATAAACTAATCAATTAGAAATGTAGAAACTTTTATTCTAAGATCTCAATGTGAAAACAGTTGCTGTTGGGGACGTAACTGAATTTGCGAATTCCGTTTAAAACGAAAGGAAAACGTAGTTCGGCTGCTTTACACCCAATAGTTAGGCATGTATTGAAAAAAAAAAGAAAGTTACAACGTGTAAGTTTTGCTTTTTATCGGAATGTTTGAAACATTGACATTGTGGCTATACATTTATTCTAAAAATATCTTATTTGATGTCTTTCACAATTCTTTTATACCCAATTAAAGAAAATTGTTACAGTAGCCCAGTATAAAAAATAGTTACATTTTCTTAATATATGTCTTCATTAGCAAGACTTTGGATGATAGGGCATGAAAACAATTTAGGTAATGGTTTGGATGGGGCAAGTCTTCAAAGAGCATATGAAAACCAAATAACTACTCCAAAAGATTTTTCTTCAACTGATTCCAAAGAACCTTAGGGATGTTCACTTTTTAAATATTACTAACACAGAATATGAAGAAGAAAAATACTATTACAGTAACAATTCAATATAGCAGTATAAATAAAAGGTACGCAGAACTACCACTGCTTTATTTCGCATTTTAGAACGCAAATGAAATCTAAATTATTACCATTTTCAGAAGACGAAATCGTTGTAAATGTTGGTAAATAATTGTTTTGGTTATACTACTGTTGTTAATATTCGTGAATACCTGTTTCTACTTATGTTACCCATTGTTGTAAATATTTGCGTCTTTATGTTAATGACTAAATGTTAAATATTAAACATTTGTAAATACTAATGTCTGTTATCCGAATTATTATATAAATCTCTAGAAATAGTTATTTTTCTTTTTATTATTGATGTAGGTAAGCGTGAACGTTGTTTTCCTTAATGTTAGTTATTTTTGTAAATATTTGCAGGTAGTTATTTTTTGCGATGACTAAAATTATGCCAAATTAATAAATTATTAATTTTAGGAGCCAATTTTCAAAGTCAGATGGTGTTTCCATCATAACAAACTGCGATTTTGCTTTGTTTCAAGCAAGATTGGCAATATCAGTAGAGGCACCGATGAAAGCATTTTTTCACTGTGTTCCCATTGAGATCCCACGATAAAACTTTTCATAATTATGACAGGTTATAGTCGGAAACCATGCAAATTTTTTTATCAAAATTAATGACACCGATTTTCGACAAATTGAGACAAAATTTTTAATCAAGTAGGTGTATGTTTTGTGTAAATATAACAGAAAAACTTGGGCAAGTTATACAGTGCTTCCCGAAAGTAACGTATAAATTCTATAAAATCGTCGATTTTTATTTTTGAATTATCATTCAGAGAAGTAATTTTCAACTCCCCACCCGTCAACCCCTAAGCGCTACCAACTTCAACTTTAAAAAAAAGTTTTTCAAAATTGGTTGATAAATAACGGAGATATTTATCAAAATATATTCAAATGAAAGTGCCAATATTCGAGCAGGCATTGATATGGCTCTAGCAATGAGTGGTAAAACAATTGATGTTTATCGTTGTCCTGTAAACATTACGATGGGTTTTGAGACATTAAGAAATACACCAAAATTGAAAAAAAAATTGTTTTCATTAAAACTTCGATTCTTTCGCCTTCAGTAAGTCTCATTTTTGGTATCTTATTTCTTTAATCGTTAGAGAATTAACACACACTCCACTAAGTAATGTCAATAAATTTTGTTTGACATTCAATTATTAACAATTTTCAATTCTTTTTACCACTCATTGCTAGAGCCGTATCAATGCCTGCTCGAATATTGGCACTTTCACTTGAATATATTTTGGTAAATATCTCCGTTATTTATCAACTAATTTTGAAAAACTTTTTTTTGTTGTATTCAGCATAAAGAACGCTATCAGAAGGGTACTTTGCCATTTGAGTTTTTAAAGTTGAAGTTGGTAGCGCTTAGGTGTTGAGGGGTGGGGGGTTGAAAATTACGTCTCTAAATGATAATTTAAAAATAAAAATCGACGTGTCCGAGCATTTTTTTGAAATATTTTTCTCAACGATTTTATAGAATTTATCCGTTACTTTTGGGAAGCACTGTATATGAAATGAAAGCACATTTCATATACTTTAATAGTTATTTGTATACTAAGGCCGCGAAATCATTCTTTAACGTACCGAGAGGAAGATTGCCGCCGAGGCCGCTTGCGGCCGAGGTAAGGCAACCTCGAGGACGTTAAAGAATGACGCGGCCGCAGTATACACAACATTTTTTGTGCAATTGTGTAGAATCCTCAATAATTATTGATGAAATTTTAAAAATTATAATTTTCGGCGTAAATAGAAAGACGGTCGGCTTTCATGTTACCATGGAAATGAGATAAATAATAAATAATTTCTAAAAACTGTCCATTCTCATGTGTCAAAATGAATATGTATGTATATGTGACATTCAGTTTAACGGCCGTCGCTAATGACAACGGCCGCTAAAGTAACTTTAGCGGCCGTTGTCATTAGCGACGGCCGCGAAATTAAATTTTACGGCCTGCATGGCGTACGCGAAGTTGTCACTTCGCGTACAATTGCACAAAAAATAACATACATTATCATTTAAACAATTATCGCAAAACATGTACATTTATTTAAAGTAAAAAGTACACGTTTATGGGGGAAAATGCTCGAAATTTGACAGCCTATAACTTCGAAGCTCTAAATATTTCAAGCCCCAAATTTTGTATTTTTGCATGTCTCGTATACTAGCAGTTATTCTTTAATTTAAACAAATCGGTGATGTAAAGGTTCAAACATAAGTTGACTTAATATGGAATGACCCCTTCATGTTAGACTTTTTAATATTCTTATTATAACTATTGTGAAAGGATAAATACCCAACTTCTGCACTTTGTTTTTGTTGTAAATTTGAGCTAGTGGTACAGATAAGTTAGCAAAAGATTTATTGTCCTCTTGTGTTAACATTTGTTTTTGTTATAAAATTAGCAAATAAAAATGTATTTTTAGAATGTGTTTATTTTGCTGCAGTGATTTAGTTACTGTGATTATTTTCTCAGCTTGCTTTTGGGCGCATATTTTCTCTTTGTAGGTTTAGATTTGCAGAGCCATTATAGATAAATCTTACTGATTTTTAGTATAATATCAAGTCTCTTCAAGGTTTTTATTTACTGTAATAAAACACCATTAGAAAACATATTTTTTACGTTAATACAAAATATTTTACTGATCCTATATACAAACTGGACATTTAAATGATGCTACCTATTAAAGATATTTTGGAAAATCCGGAAATATTGTTGGAACTGCATCTTGATGGAAAAGGGTAGTGTTATTTGCAGTTTTATATAGGTATACAAAGGAAAATATACGTTATGTCGCACATATTCAATCATTCGTGATCTTTTTCTTTCTTTTATATCGAACTTTTAATTTGTTATTTTTAAAATAATTTTATTACCTTCAAAGCGGTAGTAGTAGACATAATATGGTGTAAACGCAATTCTTGATTGACATATGAAGAACAAACGTTTTGGTGTTTTTAGTGATAGTAGAACTACCTTATTAGTCCTGAGCAGTTGTAAAATTACCCCAAGAGCAACGCTTTAACGCTACGAAGTTGAAGATCTCGAGGGACAATGTCGTTTTATTTGTTTGGGTCAAAGCAGCCGGTAGCAACCGCGGTAAGGGGGAGGCTGTTACGAGAGCAAATTGGTCTCCAAATAACTGCTTCGGAACCAAAACTCCTAATAACTCTTTTCATTGCGATACTCAGCTCTATATTGTAATAATACCGTAAACTGTAGGTGGGCAAGCAACGCGATTACAGTAGAAGATAGTTGCGTTAAAGGGATCTCCTCCTATAGTTGTAGGAATCTTGTCTTTACGTTGTACTCATGAACCATGTTAAAGTATTTTTGTATAGGCATGTTCATAATTACAAAAATTAATGCTAATAATAAAAGTAGTCGCATCTTTATTTTTCACAAAATGTATATATTTTCATAGAAACCAATGTGGAAAGTTACATTTAATTTACTGAATTAGTGCACTTACGAAAGATACAATATTATATTCTCAGAGTTCCTCAAGCGCAAAAGCCGTAAGCCAATTAAAAAATTGTTGCACTTACGTAACATCACAATATTTCAGAAACAAGGAAGGATATTCTATTCTCAAAACGTACAAATATTGAAGATCGCAACCTTCATTCAGATAGTGGTAGGATTTGACAGTCGATAAAGGTTAGCTGTGTATGTGCTAGATAATTCCCGAACTTCTGATGTATAATTTAGCAGCGAAGTAATTAAATAAGCTCTAACTTTAAATTAATCTCCGAAGAAATTTCATATTTGAGAATATACGCATACATAGGCAATACACTTTGAATTTTTATATCTACAAAGGTTGTTTACCTTTATAAATCTGAGTAGTATAAACTTTAACATGATTGAAGAAATAATAAATTATAGAATTCAAGAATACGAACGAAATTAGATGAAAATGCTTATTTCAAAAATGTGTCTGACTATTATACCTACTTGAATATGCTGATTATTTACTTTTGTGTTACCAGACTGCTTCTTCTAGTTATTCTATCCGTAAGCGTCATTCAGGAAGTTGTAAATACTCTCATTTCATACATTTATTAATTTAATGATTATTTTGCTCTGACCACTTACCAATGGTTTTGCAACTTTTGTTATTTAATCTTGTAGAATGTGTTTAACATACCAGTTACATGCAATGATAGGATACATTTTAAATTTAGACACCATTTCATGTGTTTATATTACCCACATCTATAATTCCTACATTTAAATATGTATCTGCATATAATACTAATTCACGAGAAAATTTGTAATTGGTTTTTAGTCGCTTAAATGTAGATACATTTCCTGCAATTTAATACGTATACAGTGTGATCATATTATCTTGTAACAAGTAGGTAGGTTACACCTCTCACATGTGCATGAAATGCTTAGTTCTTTAGCTATAAAATATGTTTTTACATTAAGAGTCCTCTGGATAGGCAAATGTCAACTATTGTCCTGTCAGAACTTGACAAACTTCTGTTCAAAGTTGTTGATTTGTGTACATTCTTGTGGTAATAATAATTAGTTTCAATGTATTCTAACAGCTAAAAAACGGATATGATGTTGATTTTGAGAGAATGCAGAGGGGTGGCGGAATTAGAGTACGACGATATGCACAAAGATCCCTTTCATCTTATAATGCCTTTAGCCCTTTGGAAAGAAATTTGCGGCAGTCATCGAATAAGTAACTGGTAATCTTCATATAAGCTAACGAGCAGTTGCAAGAACT
Source organism: Limonius californicus (assembly GCA_014611495.1). Taxonomy (NCBI): domain Eukaryota; kingdom Metazoa; phylum Arthropoda; class Insecta; order Coleoptera; family Elateridae; genus Limonius; species Limonius californicus. The sequence continues at coordinate 8,793 of JABXWE010032261.1, read as the reverse complement.
GTACGTTTATCAATTAATATTTGAGAAGCAAACCGGTTTCATCCTTACCACGTCACATTAGTGTAACACCTTACTGAAGATGATTACCCATGTCGAGTAAATTACTGTCAATTTTTAAGAAGGACTACTGATTCACTGTTTTTAAGAAGTATTCTATTTTTTGACGAAGCAACGTTTAGAAAAATGCTTGTGTAAATAGACGCAATTGTCATTTCTATTCACAAGATAACCCACAATTAATTTGGCAAACACACTTGAAAGAACGGTTACTGTAAATGTGTGGTGTGGCATCGTTGACAAATTGATCGTTGTCCCCACTTCTTTGAGGGCAGTTTAATTGAGGAAATATATTTACATTTTTTAGAAATTTTTTTCCTCTTTATGTCGGACAGCGAATACGGTTTCAAAATGACGGAGCACCTGCCCATTGCCATAGAATTGTAAGAAACTACCAAGATGAAACTTTCCTTAACAGATTAATTACAAGGTGTGCAATTCATCTTTGGCCTTATGTAAACCGGACTTGGCTCCTTAGATTTGTTTTTGGGGGTAAACTGAAACACGATGTCTACGAAACTCTCGTAGGAACTCAGGAAGATTTACGTGAGAAAATGATTGAATCATGGAGGTCAATCACCCCACACATGCTTCTGCGACGGAGTGACTTATGAGAACAGCAAGGTGGACGGCAGTTTGAGCACTTATTACGTCAATAATTAATGTTTTTCTTTCTGTTGTCATTCAATTTATTTTTCTTGTTGCTTTGAATGTTATGTCAACATATTGTTATGCTGTCTTGGCTTTCGCTGTGTTTGTTTTGTTGAAATTATAAGAAATACATACATTGTAAATGTATCTATTGCAAAACTGCATCATATTTATTAATAAACAGTTTCATTGTAGTTCCTTAGTACATCCAAAAAACCTACTTTGATTTTTATTTATTTAAACAATGTAACGTTTACTAACATAAAACGGAATCCAAACTGCTGTAATGTGTGTGCCTGCCTATCTGTAACAAGATAAAGTTATCACTCTGTATAGTGTATATACAGCGCTTGGTTTGTAAAACCCGCTTAATTTACTACTTAAAAAAATATTGAAAGACTTGAAAACATTGATATTTCTTACGGTTTAAAAGCGCTGAGGATTTGTGAATTATTGTTGCGTTACTTGTTGCTCTCTTTACTAAAGTTTTTCAAATAAAAAGTAAACTAGGAAAGCAAAGCGAAATGCAAGCTCTATGGTAACAGTTTTGCTCTCAAACTTGATATATGGGCGTGGGAGCTATACAAGACTCCTCGAGTTCGAGTCGGTGATTTTTCAAAGAGAATTTCGGCTTTTGAGTCGGCTCAGACCTAAATTAGTACCTACGAGGTAATCATTGACAGCCTTTCTGTTCCACTGCTGGGCATCATCCTCTTTTCGGCCACGTGTTCCTCCTCAGCGCTAAGGTAGAAACACGGGGGGTCTACAGTTTAACGTCGAACGCGAACGGCAGAAATTCCAGAGAAATTCCACGGTTGCAAGCCGGGTTGGGAAATTGTGTGTGGTGGGTTGCATACAAAATTTTTATAAATCTGCGTAGTATTGCTTAGGTTTCGAACCCAAGCCAGAATCGACGTTTTACTCAGAAAGCCAGCGCTCTAGCAACTGAGCTACCACCACACACCTAGGGGGTAATACCTTGGAATAATAATGGGATGTTGAAGCTTAGAGCTAGCCACACCTTAGTGACTGATCCTACACTATAGACGAAGACCACTATTAAGTTCATTACTTGAAAAATACGAAAATTAAGAACAATTCATTTAGTATATAAATTCTAGGGCTGCTTCCGAAAAAAGCTCATCCGCGTTTTTTTCTTTGAATGTAGAAATTGGAAACCCCTGGAAGCACAATGTACGCTATACTTTCTTACCTACTTTTTTATTTTCGACAATGTTAGTTAATAGTTTTATAGAAGTACTCTGTACGTTTTTCATTAAATATAAAGCTGGAATGACAAAATAATTATTAAAACCAGGATATGAAAAAGTATAATATAAATGGATAAATACCATTGTACCATAAATTCGTTAAAATTAAAGTGGACGCAGAGATGCTATGCGAACCATTATCAAATAAAAAAAATTATCATGCTCTATATGAAATTGATTCATAATTAAAGTTATACGTATCTAAAAATGTAACTTCTAAAGCTAACATAGTCAAGATTCTATTTCTTCCTTTACTGACAAGTTTATATGAACATATTTTTGTACTACGTACCTACCTTAAAATGTACAATTACCCTGAAAAGAGAAATAATAATAAATCTTCAAAACTGTGTTTACTTAGTTCTTTTATTGATAACTGAAATACAAATAGCCGCACAGCAAGCAAGAACAATACTAATTCCTAAAAATATCCAATTAACTGTAAGTAACCAGAAAGCTAAATAGTATGCTGTTTTATCACAGTACGGTGGTATACTTTTATCGAAATTTAGTTTTGGTATACTGTAGACCCAGTAGGAACCTACAACAATAAATCATTTAACTTATTCTATATTATATATCTAATTGATGAGATCTCTTACCAATCAGCATCCAAATAAATTCAAATATGTACAAAAAGTATGAAACGAAGCTAATAAGTTTCATATCCAGTTTTCGGTTTAAAAATGGTAGTAGTTTTGATACTATCCCAACAGCTCCTAAAATGTTTTTGTAAGTTCTAGATACAGCTTCTTCTTGTAAACATTATATTACCAGCTACAATGAGGTAAATAGGTACCATTTTCTGTAATGGGCAATCCGTGGCATGTATACATCCAACAATCAACATTATTATATTCAGTATCAAAAATATAATTAATGTTGAGCTTACGGAAGCTGAAATTATATGAATTTACCATGAATCTACTTTCAAGCAGTGTTTGAATTAAACTAGATAAAATTAATAATTTGCTTATTATAAATGAAACTTGATTTACTAATATCTTAATTGAAATACTGCGCATCAAAATGTTCTGAGCTATGACACAACAGTATTTTTAGAAATTTAATAGCAAACTTAATACGAGGGCAGCCTTTTAAGTTTTTACAAACGACCACTAGCTGGCGGTATTGATATTGAGTGTTTAAAAAAAACAGTTTTGTGGAAAAATGGCAATGTCACGTGAAGGTTTTCGTTTACCATTTTAGAAAAGGACTAACTCAACAACAATGCATAGACTCGCTTCGTTTATTTTTTTTTGTTAATAAAGCACCATCAGAAAAGACTATTTACAATTGGTTTGCAGAATTTCGTAGTAGTCGTGGGCTCGTCAGTGATGCATTTCGTGAAGGTCGATCAACATCGGTTGTTATTTCAAAAAACATCGATGCTGTGCGCAACACGATCGAAGAAAATCGGCATGTGATTTACAGTAAGGTAGAAACATCCTTAGGCATATCGAGGACTGAACATGTGTAAGGAAAATCTCAATAATTCGACTGAGGAACTGCAACATCGGTATACAACATCGTAACAGGTGACGAATGTGGGATATATTCGTATGAGCCGGAAACTAATCCACTGTTTGGGTGTTCCAAAATGAACCGAATGCCACAAAAGTTGTTCGTTCACGAAGCACTTCCAAGAAAATGATAATTTTTTTGTTCGGTTGTACTGGACATGTCGCAATCATTTGTTTAGAGCATCGAAGAACAGTTAAGGCTGAATGGTATACAACAGTTTGTTAGAAATCATCGACAAAATCAGGAAAAACAACGGAAAACGTCACATTATTCTTCATCATGACAATGCCAGCTCTCACACAGCACGTCAAACACTTGATTATTTGAAGATGAAAAACATCGAATTAATGATTTATTGCCGAACGACTTTTTTGTGTTCCCGAATGTCAAACAAAAAATGCGCGGGTAGCGATATTTATCACCTCAAGGAGCTGTTGAAGCCATGTTTTTGAGATACCAACTTCAGAGTGGAAAAAATGTTCCAAGAATTGGTTTCTACGCATGAAAAAGTGTATAAATGTTAAAGGCGAATATTTGGAAAAACAATAAAACGGTTTGTTCAAAAATATTGTTTGCTTTCCTAGTTTTTGTGAAAACTTAAAAATCTGTGTTATATTCATTTAAAATTGACCGCTTCATTTGAATTGGTCTCAATCCAATTGCCGCTCTATAGGAATTATAAACGTTATTTTAATTGCCAGTTTTATGTTAGTTACAGTTTCGATATTTTGTTTTTAAAGATTGAGCTATGTTGACAGTTTCCTCTGTAGGCTTAAATTGCCGAATATTGCCTTGTTCGCACTTGACCCTGAACGCTTCTGAGAATTTACGTGCCGAATTATTCTAGAACATTTTCACCATATTTCGAATTATGTTGCAATATTTTGGGGGTAATGAGGCGCGTTTAGGTCTTCAGTCAATTTTACATCTCCGATGGCTCCGGTCTAATCCAATTCGATCTTCGGAGGCCGTAAATAAGTCGAGTGCTGCAGGGGCGGCTTTTGGGTTTTTCGATGGGTGTCCATTACGTGTGATTTTCGTTTCGCTGTTTTACCAAGGGATGAAAACAGAACTATCGATAAATGTCGGATTTATAGAAACACACTGGATTTATCCCTGGAAAAGGCAATTTATTGTAAAATTGCCAATCGCCTTTGGCGGATTAATATCGAGCCCAGTTCCTGATCCTCCGGTATACCGTTGGTGCGACGATTGTATTCAAGTTTTGATGATGATTCCATTCCATCCAGTCTTCAGGGGTGTGCCTTGTGAACTGAATTGTGCCTGCCTGCATCGGAATTCAGGGTGAAGAACTAAAATTTTGTGTTTTGTGAAAGGAAACCTTACGCGCTGACTTGCAGAATTCAACGTGATTGGCCCCTTTTGCTGGAAACAGGAAGCGACCTTCAGTCGCCGATTGTCTTTGTTTGTAGTGCAAAGTGTAGGAGAAGTTTTTGTGTATACTGGGTTATTCCTGTAAGCTCCGGCGTCGCTGGCCACGTAGGTGTTTAAAAAAGGTAAATTACGCGCGGCAGTGACGGCGAGTCCCTTTGATTGAGCGCTCAAATTGATTTCTGTAGGATGGAGTTATTAAGAACACCTTTTGCTGTCATTCTTTTTGTATTGCCAATAATTTCAATATATGTGTTTTAAGATTCAGTATATCTTTCATTATTTTGTACTTGTATTTGTTTGTGCATGAATTTTGCAAGCTTCATGTATATAGGAGGAGGCACAATAAAGGTGAGTCCGATTTCCTTGAGCTGCTGGCCTCTCGGCCTTCCACGAGGACCTACAATCAGCTGTGTTTGGAAGGTGGCGCCCCCCTAATTTTGACCCACTCTGTACACAACTAGGAAGATTTCCTCCCGTAAGCGATTTCCGTGTATCCCCCCCCCCTACTCCTCTGAGCTAAGCTGCAGGCCTTTTTCCACCTATCCGGTTACGGGTCGACGGAAAAGCTCGTTTGGCCCGTAACAGCTGCCCTCGAACTGGTTATTGGTGACAGTAGTTCTTGAAACATACGGTTTTTCAAAATAGTTAGAGCTAGAAATTATTATAACTGATTTAGTATTATTCAGTGCATGAGTGTTTCCTGTCATCCTTCATCGTCTATATATTTATAATGTGGAAAACATAGCAGTGCTTGTTGGCACTAAACAATTTGTAAATATTTTTTGCTTGTAAGGAAAATTGTGTTTTCTTAGTACCTAATATGTATTTTTTATGCGTAATAAAATTTGAAGGCATACGTGGCATATAGAAATTCTTTCTCCCCGGAAGGTATTCTTCGCATAAAACTCTTTGTGTTTAAAAGTTTAACGACTAAACTAACGAAGGAATTTGAGAAGCAAAAATACGTTTTTAGGAATTCCCCCGTTTCTCACAAAATACGTAAAATAAACATGGGATGACAAAAGCCTTGCTAAATATTAATATAACAAAAAATATAAATACTTGTGTAACTTTTTTTACTAAAGAATCACAAGTACTTGTTACCTCCTTCTATTTTGAAATAGATAGCCAACTCTACGTTGTATCTAATTAACAGATAAATTAGAGTATCTTTGAGTAAACTTCTATTTCTTTATAATTAAAAAAAGCTATTTCTATGTTTCTCCGGAGTTTTAAATCGAGCCCTTCGATGTGGAAGCAGAATGCTCTAGGCACTCGACAACTACCTTTGAAAACATTTTTTTAAAGTTACTGTCGTCTTATCCTTTCATAAAGTTGTACACGAGACATTTGTTCCATTGTATGCTGCTATAAAACAATAACTTAGCAAACACATACAATGTTTTCTACTAATTTTTGTTATTTTAAAATCAGAGATTTGTTAATAATTACACTCCATAGTCTTATTTAATTAAAAGCGGAGTGTTCACCGCAAAATATAAACAAACGAATAGGTAAATCAAGCTGTAGTCTCGCTTTCTGTCTCGACGACGTCGCTGGATTGTCAAGACTTGTGCTTAATTAGTAGACATGACTAACTCATGCTATTACATTCCCGAGGACAAAACAATGACTAGGTGTTACGTACCTATTTAGCACTTGGTTGTTGCGCAACCGAAATATAATTGAATAAATAAAAAATATTAAATAGTAGCTGCACTACTTTCTAGATACAATATAGTTTTAAGTTTGAAAACTTTTATTAAGCTCTATAAACAATTATTTGTTAGATTTGTATTTATAATGTTCTAATATTTAATATTGACTAAATAAATTAAGTATGTACTTACGATGTTGTGCTTTCTCTTTTAAATGCTCTTGCAGTCCTTGAAGCGAAAAATCTATTTTGTTCCTATTACCTTGTTTCTCAACATCCATCTTTTACAAATAAAACTTAGCACTTTTGTTATTCCTTTTATTTAAATTTGTTAGTACGCTTCGAGAAGAGAACAACGTAACTATTTTCTGCGTATTGTGTTTGTAGGTTATAATAATCGCTCTCATCGCGTAGTATGATTAGAACTATGCTGCCCGTGGCCGTTTATATTTGTGCCAATGTCAGGACTATTTTTATTAGACACCAAAACATTAATAGACCAGAAGTAAACAGTATACGGCATTTTTCAAAATAATGTGAAAAGTTAATGGGTTGTGGTTTTTTTTCTGTTTATTTTTAAGCGATAGAAAATAAGACAAACAACTGAATTTAAAAACTTACAATTCTTACCATAAGGCTAAAGAGAAAGCTTCCTTCTATTATTTCTAAACCTTTAACCCTTAGCTTTTAGCCGTTTACCATGTTTAGACTGACTTCTTTGAACTGGTATGGTAATTTACTGATTTTTGATTGGTTTTTTAGTGGAACGTTTAATTCGAAAAGTGGCAACAGTGAAACGTTTTGTTCTACTTTATTGCGGATGATTATGGATTAAAATCTGCATTTCGTGATTATACAATGGGCGATTGCAGCTTTTTAAAATATTTTTTAATTTTATTAAACAACATATTATATAACGTATAGTTAGATATACTATATTTTAGTGTATTTAGCTAACTTTTACTATTGTATTATTAACGCTGTAAATTAATTTAAATACATGTGCAATATGTTACGTAAATCTCGAAGTGACAGATAAGCAATTTGTAATGAAATCACCGTTGACCGTTTAAAGCATGGTGTCAAGAATCAACCATGCACACCTTCCAGAAATTCTTCGCGAGAGTTATCTTATAGTTCATTAGTTTTCCTATCCCACAGCTGGACACTTCTTCTCTGTCCGTGCTTCTCCTCAGCGTTAAAGTAGATCCGCGGGGGGGGGGGCGATGGAAATTCCATAGGCGGTTCTCTGTAGTATTAAAGGAAGCAAATAGATGCTGTTAAAGTTATATACGTATAGAAGAACAAGATATATAACGTACATCAATTGAAGATTAAACAGGCAAACTTAACAAATGTTATATGAGAATTTAGCAAAATAAATAGATTATAGGAAATATGGATTAGTGGAAGTAAACAGCAGAGAGCATAAGCATGGCATCGAAATAGAGGATGGGATATCTGAAAAATAAATCCAAAGCAGTGTGGTGGGACGACGCATGTAAAGAAAAAGATAATAGTATGGAAAAAACTATTACAATGACAAACCAAAGAAAAAATAATGGTATCTGAAAAAATAAGGAAAGTTGATGCGAAGAACGAAGAGCTAATTGCTTGATCAAGAAATCAAAGGAAGAATGTGCACGATTATCTGAAATGCCAAGAGGACTTCCATTCCAGTGTTGGTTTATTACAGAACAAGAAGTTATAGAACAGCATTTTACAGAACTGCTTGCACAAATTGAAGATAACAAAGGATGTTCAAAAATAGCAATAAATAGCATTCTCTGAGGTTACAAAGACCACATTAGCAGAAGTAATAGTTTCTCTACAAAATAAACAACAATTTAGTGATATTTAAATTGAGATAATAAAAGATGATGGAATTTTTTTGCAACAAAGAAAATATTTGAACTAATCTCGATCATATGGAAGGAAGAAAACATGCCAGAGGAGAGAGGCAGAACAAAATACGGGGGTGGATCAAATGTAAACCAGTATTTGCTTCTTGCTCTTTATTCAATGAATATAGTTAAAGTCTACATACAAGTCATTTTTCTACATAGCCTCCGATAACATTTACATATTTTTGTTACCGGATTGGCAAATTTCTATGTTCCAGAAACTACTGGGCGCGTGCGAAACCAGTTGCACACGGATTGTTTCACGTCTTCTTCGTTCGCAAAGCGTTGTCCTCCCAATGCGTCCTCAAGCGGTCCAAGCAAATGATAATCACAT
>JABXWE010032260.1:0-14574 GCA_014611495.1 Limonius californicus | reverse complement strand
CTGAGTTATATGTTTATTGTAATATGTAGAGCTAAATAATAAATGATTTTAGGGAAAATTATCTATGCCATAACTTTCTGCAGTCATAATAACGAGTATTTTAGTTATCATCAAGAAAAAATAACATTTATTTCACTGATACCTTCTTCTTCATATTTTATATTATTTATTTTACTGTAACTGGTAATCCATATAATGTAATACATACAGTGCTTCCCAAAAGTAACAGATAATTTCTATAAAATCGTTGAGAAAAATATTTCATAAAAATACTCGGTCATGTCGATTTTTATTTTTACATTATCATTTAGAGATGTAATATTCAACCCCCCACCCCTCAACCCCTAAGCCCTAGCAACTCCAACTTTAAAATTTCAAATAGCAAAGTACCGCTAATGATACCTCATCTGATAGCTTTCTTTATGCTGAATACAATACAAAAAAAAAGTTTTTCAAAATCGGTTGATAAATAACGGAGATATTTACCAAAATGTATTCAATTGAAAGTGCCAATATTCGAGCAGGCGTTGATACGGCTCTAGCGATGGGTGGTAAAAACAATTGAAGTTTATGTTCTCAGTACGTCCTGTAAACATTGCGGCGGGTTTTGGGCAATTAAGAAAAAAATAGCGTATAGTACACGTGTATAAGAGCCTTTAAAGCACTGCTCCGTTTTAAATCCTCCGTCGGGGTTTTAAAGGCTTGCTTGTATTATAATATACTATTATTTCTCAAAACTGCATAATTGCGAAGACTACAACGTTTAAAACGAGTAGTCAGAAAAGCGTCCTTTCACTCTGAGATCTAAATGGCTACTGTTTGCAAAAACAACAAAGCATTAAATTATTATTCGGCAACTACCACACAGATTGAGAAAATCAAGCGCAACATTTGAAAGTGCAATCTATTAGCCTAAATTTGAGATGCATCTGAAGGTTTTCTATCGTCAATCAAAAAATAGGACACAATTACAAATTTAGTTTGAACCAAATTAGAGAAATAATTACTTTCCTATATTTAATAAAATTCAAATCTGAATGTGTTGTTGTATTTGAAGCAAAGTTCTACATATTTTAACACGAATAACACGAATACAATCCCATGCGAATTAAGAGAACTAATATTTCTCCGTTCATTATAATTACCCATTTCCGTTAAACTAAATCAAATAGATTATTAACGTTATTGAAATGTGTCTTCAATACACTCTACAACAAAACAACATTATTAAATTTACACAGGAAAAGTCCAAATACCCACAAAAGACATATTTGTTTAGATGTGTTGAATACATATCACACATGTTCTAAAACAAGTTTGCTTGCAGATGGGAAACCACAAATAGGCATGGCAGAAGCTTCAACAGCTACTACATTAACACATAGAAATCTAAATCAGCCTGAAGTTTTGAAAATCCAACACCAAACAACATAGCAACACAGCATGTTATATTCATTCACAATTCGCCGCTTAATTTTAATTGGTCACAATATAATTGCCGCTCCATAGGAATTAAAAACGTTATTTTAATTGCCAATTTTATGATGGGTACTATGGGTAGTTTTCGTTATTTTCTTTTTAGAAATTAATTTATTACCAGACCAGTCTCGAGGTTTTTCTTTGTAGGATAGATTTCCCGATCAGAGAAACAATTGCAGGAACTTCTTTGTTAAACAGTACTAGCATTCAAGACATGTTTTTCTAGGCTTCCTTCGAAGGCCGCACGTGGTTACTTTTGTTCTAGAACGAAGTAGGCTGGGGTGGTATTTTTGGCGACGCGCGGGGAAAACAGTCACTAGACTCTTGGGCCGGAACGACATTTTTTTTTCCTGTTAACGGATCTCTTCGCGGCTGCTCTGCTATATCGAGCTCTACCGTGTCGAAGTTTTGCTTTAGGCAAAAAGAAGACCACGACAAAGTCGGATTTTAATATATATTTAGCAGTGTTAGCCCTGATATAGAGCAATCAAGTGTAATTGTTCGATTTATTCGGATAAAAGCGAAATTGATCCCGTGGAAGTGGTGCTTCGTTGCTTCACTAAATTGATCCCGTGGAAGTTGTCCTTCATTGGTTCACTAGTTTGATACCGTGGAAGTAGAGGTAAACTAACTTCCTAGGTGCGTACCAACGGATGTTTCGTCCCAAAGTTTTCTGAAGGCGTCTACCCTTCTTTTCCTTCCGGACCGGGGAAAAACCACAAACTGTAGCTGCATCTGTTCAACACCTCGAAATTGTGCCTGCCTGCATCAACAATCAAGATAAAGAACCAGCTTTTTTGTGTGTTGTGAAAAGAAACTGTTTGCCCGCTAACTTACAAAATTCAACGTAATTGAACCCTTTTTTTTAAACAAAAAGCGACCGATAGTCTTTGTTTGCCTTACTGATTGTAAAAAGTAATTTCATTTATATTGTGTGATTCTTATAAACTCGACGCCTCTGGCCGCGCAGTTCTTCAAAGAAGGTAAATATATCGTGCTGCAGTAGCGGCAGGTTTTATTTAAGTGAACGTTCAAACCAACAGTTTGTATTATTAAACTACGATATCATTTGCTGTCCTTTTTTTTTGTATTGTGTCATTTCTAATAGTTAATTATATGTGTGTTTAAAATTTTATTATGGTGCATTCTGTATTTGTGTGTGCATGAATTTTGCAAGCTTTATAAACAGAAGGGAGACACAATAAAGGTGAGTCCAATTCCCGTAAGCTGCTGGCTTTTCGGCCTTCCACGAAGACCTACAATCAGCTGTATTTGGAAGGTGGCGCCCACTAATTTTGACGTACCCTGTACACAAGTAGGAAGATTTCCTCCGGTAAGCGATTTCCGTGAACTCCCCCTACTCCTCTGAGCTAAGCAACAGGCCTCTTTCCACCTATCCGGTTACGGTTGACCGAAAAGCTCGTGTGGCCCGTAACAAGCATACCCATCGGAGATTAACAAACTATATAAAACTAGGTCTCAAACTTTATTCAAGATTATAATAATAGTAGTTGAAGTATTACAGACTATATACTTGAGTAAACAATTTAGAGATAAGATAACACATCAAAATGATACCCGTAATAAGGCTCTGCATCCAACCATCCTCCGAAGTATTTATAGTAGAATAGTTTGAATTCCAATTTATCTTTATATCTTTTATTCTAATTTCTGGAAGTTCTCTAATACGCATCAAAGTATACATATTTTTCTTGACATTTGAAAGGATTAAGTTTATCCTGCCACATATATCGCATACTGAAAATGTTCAATTTTTCAAGTTTATTGCAGTAGCGAGATCGTGAACGTGTAGGTTAAATATGAGAATACATTTTTGTGGTACATCAGATGATGTACAGAAACAAAAAATTGAATTTTGTTTGTTAAGTAATTCCGTACATTTATTTTTTTAGTTTGAAAAGAAACCCTTCCTGCCAAAGTATGTTAAATGCTCTTTTGAAAGTCCATAAATGCTATTGCAGTATCTCTTTTTCTCTTATTCCAATTCTAAGAAATTGGTGATTGAATGGTAGGTACTGCTTGAAACTAAATTCATGAAATGGATGTTGATTTTCTAGTAAAGCATCTTGCAATCTTCTCTAAATCGCCTTCTCTAAGAGTTTTGATAAAGTTGATAATAAGCTGATTGACCTATCTGGATTATTTCTACTATTTCCAGATTTATGAATTGGTATTATATGGGCAGTCCTCCATTGAACTCGTCTATTATATTATGATTCTTCTCTATATAATAATAAATGTGTAATAATAGTATATTCCTCAACGAGTGTAGAATGACAGCTATTATTCACAAGGATGAAAATTCTGTCACGAGGCGAAGGCGAGTGACAGAATCATCCGAATGAATAACAGCTATTCTACACGAGTAGGAGACTACTTGCTCTACGACTATTTCATAGGAAGTTACAATTTTTGGTCCGAATCAGTATAATAACAATTTTGCTTTAGATGGACGTATGTCGGTTCACTAGCCACAACCATTTTACGCCGTGTACACAATTGTGTACTGTTTCCGCGATTTCGTCGGCAGTAAATTAATACATGTCGTTTTCGCGTACACATCTCAGCGTTTTCGCTGTCTGAATTATTCATATCAAGTTCTTACTGTTTTTACGAATACGAAAATTTAAAAGTGTTTTTGACAGTTACTTCAAAAACAAGTGGGAGATTCCAAGCGCTGACATGCCACGCCCACTAGCTTCCGGTTCTGCAATTTATCATTGGATTCTGATACAGAATCCCACCGAAATAGAGAACAGAATTCAACGGAAATGGAGAATATCTATCATTCTTCAACTGAAAAGGTATATGTAACGAATACATTATATTATAGTCGTAGGGAAATATTATTACCTAATTAGTTTTCCACGGTAACTACAAAAATCTTTTCCGTAGAGCATACAGCATGCATATTACACAATTGCCAAGTTTCCACTTCTTTTCGTGTTTGGTGCCCGCGAAAAATAAATATTTATGCAGTTTTATATTTGGTATTCTTGTGTACTTAGCAGTTTACCAGAAGTTTCGAATCCCACCGCTGCCACCAGATCTTGGGCACCGATTTTTCCTGTCCGTACTTGGGGTTGTAGTTTTGTTATGGACGCCACTTTCGGTGTCCTGGTGTTAGTATATATAAAACGCTACATATCTGTACAACAAATTTATTTGACAAAGTAGAAGCGATGTTTCACAAACAACGGTCGGAGAACAAGTATCCACATGCGGTCTAGGACATTCGGGCGCGGCCGTAAGGGCGCGGCCGTTAGGGCGCCGCCGTTAGGCGCTAGACACAACGGCGCGAAGACAGCACGGCGCGGGCCGTTAGGGCTCAGAGACATTAGGGCGTGAGGACATTAAGGCGCGATCCATTAGGGCGCGGGACACTAGGGCGCGAGACTCGATGTTATAGCTTTGTTACTCACCTGTATTTATAATAACCATAATCATTTGATTTATGTGTCAATAAACCCTTTTAATTGGACTAATTATACAATGTATAACTATACAGGACAATACCTGATAAAGTAATAATATTTTTATTTACATTTATAAAATATATTTCAAACAAATTACCATGTCATATAAAAAATCCAAATTTTTATCTTTTTACGAAATAAATTTTCTGATAGGGACCTAGTTTTTAAGATACGAGGAAGTCTGTTAAATAATGTTGCACCAATATAGTGGGTATGCCTTCGGGTGATTGTGTTTATCGTTCTTGGTACTATAACATTCTAATTAGTTTTCCTTCTAATATAATGTCGGTGTTCACTATAAGAAACTACAAGATTGTTTACATAGGCTAAAATTGTTTTCAGACTGAACAATTCTGCAAGAGAAGAACATCTTTATTATAAGTAACTTGAAATAGGTAATTATTAACAGATATTAAGAACTCATCAAAGATAGTACATATGATTTTCTACTTTAATTATTACATAAAATCTGTAAATAATAGTAAAACCAAGTGATAACCTAATAATAAAATTATTTTAAAAACAAGAAGTGAAGAAAAGAAGCGTTGTCCTTTTTTATGATTTTACTAATGCTTCTATCCGCATTTTTTCAGTTATACAGTTTTGAAGGTTGACCAATACCATAGACTAATAATTAAAGCTAGGATAGTTAGGCAAAATAAAGCCTCAAAAAAGGCAGGCAAAAAAAGACTTAAAAATGCACTAAAAAGGCAAAAATAAAGTAAAAAAAGGCAAAAACGACAAAAAAGGCAAAATTACTAAAACAGACAGAAAAAGTAAAAAATTACAAAATCTGAAGAATACTTGATGAAATTAAAAGAAACGGCGTTTAACTGAGAGCGAAAAAGCAACAGCAAACTATCTATTCAAGTTAAAATAAAAACAACTGAAACTGAATTAAATCTGTTTAGGTATTTCAAAAAATAGCATAACAAAACTTGACAAGGAAGTAGCTTTCCATCCGTTGTTAAATTAAAATATAACTTTGCCCACTGGCTATAGTAGGCCCTTCTTGATTGCTTGTCTGCTGGCATTTTTAAAATTCAAAATCACTTGAAATACAGTCGATGCACTTCACAAATCATAATGTTAATACGTTCGAAAATTGTGACAAATTGACTGATTCAGTACAAAACTTTCTCTGGCAATACTGGTCCCCTCATTAAAATTAATCTGAAGAAAATAATCCTTCTGCGAAATTTTCAGCCACTAACAATAAAGGGTAAAACCCACTAAACCTCTACCTTTAAGAGTTTGGGAATAATACTTTCTACAATTTATTTCAGAAATTTAAAATGTGCATTTTTCTTGGAAAGTTGCTAGTACACATTTTTTTAAATTAAAAATTTAAAAACTAAATTTCTTAACATTTCAATTTAAGATTCCATAAAAGCCACAAAAAGGCAAGAAAAACAGGAAATTCCTCAAAAAAGGCAGAATCCTAAAAAAGACGCAAAAAAGACAAAAAAGGCAAAATAAAATGCATTTTTGAAATGCACCCAACCTAAAACGGATTTGAAATTGGGCTGCCTTTAATCCTTCCATTTATTAAATAAGGCAATTGGCCTAACTATCCTAATTCTACTAATAATTAGTCTACACTAATACGTATTTAGCTGTTTAATAACTACGAGGGTTGTTTTTTTTTCAACCTCCGATCGCACAGTATGACGGCCAGGCATGCGGCAGGTGGTTGGTGTGCGTAGTAGGCGACTGAGCATCTCCCCCTCCACACGCTCTGTCACTGGCGAGTCCAACACGCCATTTCCTGTTGAGTTGCAGTCACGTAAACATGGCTGTCGCTATTGATTCTCCCGCCAAGTGTGAATTGCGAGCTGTTATTCGTTTCTTGCAGGCAGAAGGAAACAGTGCAGCGGAGATTCATCGAAGAATGAGTCGAGTGTATGGAGCCAGCTTTATGAGTGATGGCGTTGTTCGTGAATGGTGTCGAAAGTTTAAAGATGGCCGAACTGATGTGCATGAGGAAGGGGGTCAAGGACGCAAGTCTGACGCTACAGACGACATTGTTCAACGAGTTGACCAAGCGGTTAAGGAAAATCGTAGGTTCTCCATAAGTGAATTATCGACGAAATTTCCAGAAGTTTCAAGATCTGCCCTGTACTCTATCGATACTGAACAGTTGCGCTACAGAAAAGTTTGCACTCGCTGGGTCCCAACGATGTTGACTGACAACCACAAAGCTCGCCGAATGGCTGCAGCTTGGGAGTTTCTTGACCGTTACAATATTAATGGAGAAGATTTTTTGAAATCCATTGTGACAGGTGATGAGACATGGGTTCAATATGACACGCCCGAAACGAAACGACAGTCACAACAATGGATGCACACAAATTCTCCAAAGAGACCCACAAAATTCAAACGAACCTTCAAAAACCGTAAGGTTATGGCAACTATTTTTTGGGACCAAAAAGGTGTGTTGCTTGTGGAGTTTATGCAGCCCGGAACAACAATTAATGCAGATTCATATTGTGAGAGCTATTCAAAACAAACGAAGAGGCAAGCTGACTTCTGGAATTGTTCTGATCCACGACAATGCCCGTCCTCACAGCGCTCGTGTAACCCAACGGCTCCTTCAGCAATTTCAATGGGACATTTTCGAACACCCACCATATAGTCCCGACCTAGGGCCGAGTGACTTTCATCTTTTCCCTGAACTGAAGCAGTGGCTTGGGGGGCAGCGCTTCCAAACTGACGTGGAGCTCAAAGAAACCGTCACAACTCACTTCCAATCATTGGCGACAAGATTTTATGAAAAGGGTATTGCAAAGCTTGTTCACAGATATGACAAATGCCTCAATCGTCAAGGTGATTATGTAGAGAAATAACCTGTATTGTACATTACTTTTGGTAATAAAATCTTTTTTGTATATTCACCCGTCTTCCCTATATAGCCCATCGGAGGTTGAAAAAAAATAACCCTCGTATAATTACGGGATTAGTGATTCTGACCATTACATTTGTTAAATCTGTTTTCAGATCAGATAGCACTGCAGGGGAAGAATATTTTAATAAACCTACAATATAACGTTGAATAACCTAATAACCATTATTAAGATAACCTGGAAAGGTTTAAAAAACAAACATAATTTTCTACATTGCATACAAATCTGTACGCAAATATTTCATTTTTAAAGCCACAGGAAACCCAAATGACACCTATCAAGAAAATTATTTTAAAAACCAGAAGGAAAGAGAAGGAAAGTCGGTTCTGTTGGGTGATTTTACTAATCCTTCTATTTGAATTTTGTAACGTCATACACTTTTGAAGATACTGGATGATGTATGTTTAGTAGCATATTCAAAAAAATCCAAGGGCCGATTGAGAAATTTTTCGGCACTCCTTACAAGCCTTAATGACTAACTTTTAGTCTGACAAATTTGACACAGTTGTTGCGCCCTACTATCCCGCGCCCTAATGTTCACGCGCCCGAACGGTCCGCGCCCGAACGGTCCGCGCCCTAACGGTCCGCGCCCTAATGTCCACGCGCCCTAATGCGGCGCCCAAACGGCCGCGCCCTAACGGTCGCGCCCGAATGTCCGGTTCCGGTCCACATGTGCACATTTAAAATCCAAAACAACCGATAGGGATTAGTGACCTTGTGGACAGTCGTAAACACAAAAAAACTTAAAAACTCATAAATAAGATATGGGGCACCGGCGCTTTGTTTGAAGCATCTGTTAGGATACAAAGCGGCACATCCGCAGGTGGCCATTAATCAATACAAATATTTAACAGATGCACATGTCCAAATTAGTTGGACACAACAGTATGCACTGCTGAACAGCGCTACGTGTTTTGTCGCCAGTTATGGGACACCCTGTATAAGTTGGAGTTATAGTATTCGAGCAGGGGGCATTAAACTGGAAGTTTTAAGAAATTGTTCTTCTTTCTTGATTCCATAATTTTGTGTCGAGTTTACATATTCTTGAGATAGTTAAACAGTTTCGTATTGACTGTTGCTACAAGCTATTAAGGGGATAGTTTATAGCTTCGATTAAAACCTCATAATTTTATAATCCCTATATCGTTAAATATGTACATATTTACAAGGAATTATAAAATTACACACATGCATGATTCGGAAATAGAGGAGAAGGTGTATAAAAATACGCACCGCCGAGTGCTTAATTATCTATAAGTAAATACATGTTCGCTATTGAGATTCCCGCTACCTATAAAAATAACTGAGTTATCCGGCACGTATCCATGACAACCGTTTGCGCAGGAAAACCGGTGTATCCCCGTATTCTTTTCCAATTAGGAACATCTAAAAACATTGTTGAATGAAACACCGCAATCAATTCGTTCTAAATAACAACATTAATTAATGTTTCATCAGAAACGCAAAATAAAATCAACATTATTCGAATATTTAATTACAATACAGTGTTGTAGAATTTAATTTAATTAACAAACATGCCACCAAACTACCATTGTTGTAATGACACTACAACGCGAATTTCTGTGTCGAATTTCGGTTTATTTTGTAAGCAAATTGCTTTAGGCTTAACTAAAAATTCAAATTATTTGCGGATGGTAGAAATTTAATTAAATTGCGGTACCTGTCGAACGTTGCGTATTTATGTTTTCGAGCGTTTTGTATGTCAAGTCGCAGTACAGCAAAATATCGGATGTTTGTGCAAATTAATTCCGCGTTGGATTTATTGGGGCTAAAATTAGCAACACAGAGCAACGCAGTGGAGGCGGTATTGTGAGGCACGTAACACTCGAAGATGTGATAATCACAATATCAAAGGTGAAGTAAGTACTTTACAGTTCTCTAAACTTTCTGCGCCAATTCAAGCGTTACTACAAATTAATTACCGGAGTATAACTTGCTGCCATTAAATACCAGAACTTCATTTTCAGTCTAGTAACCCACAAACTCGCTAAGGAATTCATCTTCTAGGATTCCGTTTCAGTTAAGGGTGATTTATCTCTGTAGTTTAGTTTACGTTTTGTACCGCCTTTTTACAAGCAAACATGGATAGTAGATTTACAACTTTATTTGGAATTAACTTGCGTCCGCAGTCTCACCTTTATGAATTGTTAAGCAAGAGGAAATGAAATATCTCCTGTTATAAAATGGGTTGTTAGTTTTCATTACACGTAATCGTTTTGACAAGGCAATAATTTTTCTTCATCTGTTCACGCTGGGTAAACTACTAAATCCTTTTCTTCTTTAATTTTCTACCAGGAATGAAGGGCAATTATTCACCTTACCTTTATTTGACGCAAATTTTATTCGGCGCTGTAAGTAAGTGCCCTATTTAAATCCAGACTGTTGCTTTTGTCAGGCCTAACAAACTTCATGATTTTGCTTATTATTTTTCAAGTAATTCGAAAGGAAAGGAAAGGAACCGTAAATGTCGAGATGTTTCGTTAATTAGTTTTCTTTTCAAACATTTTCCATTAACATAATGTAGAAAATCCTAATTATTTTTTTACGAACGGAGATTTCATAATTTAACATCGAATACGCTGTAGTAATTAAGGTTATTCAAATGTCAACAAACATATTTACTTATTGACATCACCAAAATAAATAACCGCGCCTACAGGAAATTAGCAATTGGGAAGCTTTCATAAAGCTTTTAGTTACATTTTGGTTGCAAAAATACTGAAACATGTTTGTCCACTTAACGAATATGAATATAAAGCTAAAATGAAGCTTCCAGGAAGCCTTTAGTGCAATTTGTTTCCTTTATACAGACTTCTGCTTTCAAGAAAAAAAGTTTTGTCAATTTAAATTCTCTCCTTGCATCCAATTTGTCTACAGCTTTAGATAGATGATGTTGTTCGTCTAAGGTTCATCAATCAACGTTCTAAAGAAAAATTTTTGTGGCATGCAAACGTTAACCGTGGGATAATTTGGGGTTACACCATGTGCATTTATTGACGTTATGTTTGTTTTGTTTCCATTTATATCGATAACAAAAATAGAAAACCGAATGCTGCCTGATATTTTTTACGCTCGATTTTAAAAATACAACTAGCAACGTTACGTATCATAATATGAATAATTTATTAGTATTCTGACTGTTTCTCGGCGTTTCTTCTAACATTTTAGCTAGGATAAATGGAAGCGTTCCTGCTTGGATTAAGGAGCCAATGGAGGTCAATTCCTTAGGCCGGATTTAGATACCAGTCCCGACATACGGGTGCGAGTTTGCCATCCTGCCCTTTATAACTAACTGCTTTCTTGTAGGGGAGATAGGGATCAAATTAGCATAGATAAATTGAAAATTGTTGTGTATTAAAGATATTTCAAAAACGATTAGTATTTTCAGACGGAAGTATATTCTAATTGTGCAGATGCAGCTCCTCCTAGAAACAGGTTAGAAAATTATTTTCCTTTAACCACTTATTGCCCAACTATTGTATAAAAAAACTCTTCTGTATTTTCTTGGTTTTCACTCATTAATACAGGGTTGCTTATTAATGCGTAAAAGTCCATTATTGGCGTTATTAAAATCAAGAAATAAAAGAAAAGTGAAACAGAACAAAGAAAACTGGAGGAAATATCTACAAACAAAGCAGAAAGAAGATTATGATAAATACAAGGACAAACGACAGGAAGTTAAAGTTGAGGTAAAGAAAGCAAAACAGGAAGAATGGGCAAAATTTTTAGAAAAAATGAAGGACAACTATAGAGAAAACCAAAAACTGTTCTATAGCACTTTAAAGCAATTGAGACAGAAAAGAACCAATCCCTTAAAAAACCTCAGAAATAAACAAGGAGAAATAGTGACGAAGGAAGAAAACATAATGGAACGATGGAGGAGACACTTTTAAGAGGTATTGGAAGACAGTGACGAAGAAAAAGAAGAGAGTGATAACGAAACCGAACAAAACGGAATGAAAGCAAATGAAGGTATAGAAGCCGAGATGATATTATCAGATATGGAACTGGAAGAGGCAATAAAAAAGATAAAATTAGGGAAAGTAGCCGGAAAAGATTAGATTTCATCGGAAATGATAAAGTATATAAGAGAAGCACAAAAAGGGCGATAGCAGGCAATGCAACAATTATAGAGGTATTTCGTTATTAAGCATAGTAAGCAAAGTTGTGCCAGAAACTGGGAAACACGACTCAAAAATAAGTTAGAAGATACGATAGACCATAATCAGTGTGGATTTAGAAAAGGAAGAGGAGCGCAGGACAACATATTTATACTCAAACTAATGGCGGAGAAAGCAATAAATATAAGGGAAGAGATTTCCATATGTGTTTTATAGACTAATGTAAGGCCTTCGTCAGGATTAGAAGAAAAGACATATGGAAGACGTTAGAGAATAGAGGTATAAATACAACAGAAATAGGCTTGGTCAAGAGTTTGTACAACAAAATAACAAATATAGTAAGAACCAGAAATGAGAAATCAACGGAATTTGTAAAAACAAGAGGTTTCAGACAAGGATGTGTGCTGCGCCCGTTATTATTCGCACTAATTATACACGATGTATTCAAGGAATGTAATAAAATAGGAAAACGCAGAATGGAAATGGTACAAATATCAGAGTTACTCTACGCGGATGACTTACTAATTTTAGCAGAATCAGAAAGAGAGCTTCAATATAATGTGGACACATACATCAGGAAAATGCAGAAAGTAAACATCAGAATTAATATAGAGAAGACAAAGAGAATGATCGTGGGACCAACAGAAAGGTAATATGAAATAACAATAGGAGGAAAGACAGTGGAACAAGTCACTAACTTTAAATATTTATTGTCATGCAATAGCAGTAACGGAAAAATAGATGAAGAAATAAACGAACACACAGCCACAGGCGGAAAAATCTTTAATGCAATCAAAACTAGCTTCTTGGGTAAAGCAGAAATACCAAATAATACAAAAGTGGAAGTGGTGAAGAAAGCAGTATACCCTGCGTTGGTGTTCGGAAGCGAATCTTGGCCAATCACAGACAAACAAAAGAAGAGAATCACAAGCACAGCAATGAGATTTTGGAGAAAAATAGAAGGAAAAACT
Source organism: Limonius californicus (assembly GCA_014611495.1). Lineage (NCBI taxonomy): Eukaryota > Metazoa > Arthropoda > Insecta > Coleoptera > Elateridae > Limonius > Limonius californicus. Next base: position 1,582 of record JABXWE010032260.1, on the reverse strand, counting down.
AAAGCGGTAGCTGAAGTGGTAGCAGAAAGACAGTTAGGTTGGTTGGGGCATACGTACAGAATGGGTTAGAATAGAATGGTAAAACAAATACCAGAAGCAAGACCGGAAGGGAAAAACCGAGTAGAAAGACCAAGAAAGACATGGATTGGAGGTGTAAGAATAGCAGCGGAAGAAAGAGGAATAAACTGGAACACAGTGAGACAAACAGCACAAGACAGGAAGGAGTGGAAGAAGAGGTGCCGGAAAAAGAAAATGGGGAAGGACGATAACCGACCGACACCAAGCCTTACACCGTCAAGGTAGAAAGCCTAAGGATTATGTATGTATGTATGTGAAATGATTTAGAGTTTTTTCTTTTCCTTTAATTGATATAGTACCAAAATGCACCAATTTTTCAATACAGAAGAATGAATGCTATTGCAAGACGCAAAGTTAGAAAACTAAAGCGGGAAATATGAGAAAGATACGTAAACGACTTACAACACGACGTGCACGGACGCCAAATGAAAGTATTTTGAGTAGTGAAAGAACTAAATAGAAGTGAAAAAGGAACGCCCTATCACAACCCCATTAAAGAAGATCAGTAGATCAACTACTTCTCAAATCTTTGGACGGCCCAAGAAGGTAGGTAACCAAGAACAAGACGATACAGTTATAGCAAATATAATGTAGACCCTAGTACCATGTAAGAGATGTGGGAAGCACTTGAAAAGTTAAGAAACAAGAAAACTCCAGGTTGCGACGGATTAAATATAAAACTTTTTAAATGTGCCCCATCTGCATTACTTGTACGCCTGTTAGACCTAATTAACATTTTTGAAATATGGACATGTTCCGGAAGACTGGAACATAGCAATCGTTTCTCCTGCATTCAAGAAAGGAGGCAGATGCAATTGTGAGAACTATCGAGGCATAAGTCTTTTAAACACTGGCTATAAAATCTTCCCCAAAATTATTCAACACAGAATTAACAACATTGCAGAACATATTATTCTTAACGAATACCAAAATGGATTTCGAAAAGGTAGATCATGTACGGTCTGCATTTTTACAGACACACAAATAATCGAGAAACGGGGAGAATACAATCTGCCAACGTACATGGCAGTAATACATTACACTAAAGCTTTTGAAAAACTAGACAGAAGTAAACTGCTACAAATAATGATTAAAAAAGGTTTCCCGCAACACTTAGTAAGAATAGTACAAAGTCTATATGTAAATACAAATATTATAATTGACAATGCAACTATCCAGCAAGTTAATAATTTTACGTATTTAATATCTACAATCTATCATACATAAGTGAAAACGCTATGTTCAGCAAATTAAATAGACTTTAATACCTGTGTGGAACAATACGAAGAACATTCAAAAACACAAGCAAAGAAACTCTCCTCAAATTTTACAAAGTAATGGGGGTTCCTTCGCTTTTATATGGTTGTGAAAACTGGACACTCACAAAGCAACAAATGAAAAGAATAGAAAGCGCAGAAATGAAATTCGTAAGGCCAACTGTAGGGTATACACTAAGAGATCACAAGAGAAATTAAGAAATAAGGGAAGAGGTTGACATATTCAA
>JABXWE010032258.1:0-13225 GCA_014611495.1 Limonius californicus | reverse complement strand
AATTGTTGTAGGGCATACTAACTTAACATCATGTTTATTTTGAAATGTGTCCCAGTCGACTATTCCGTTTATTAGTCTCTGTTGTTGTGTTTTTATCATGGGGGTATATGTGAATGATAAAATTACCGGGAGGTGATCTGAATCTAGCTCTGGTAGCACTTGTTGGTTTATGGGGCCTGTGAAATTTTTGTGAAGCACAAAGTCGAAAATATCTGGTTGATAGTCTTGTCTGTAAGGAACATACGTATTTTCTGGAGGCGATGAGAGTTGTATTGCTTGCGCTGAGGTAATTTTATGGAGCTTTATTCCGTTTGGGTTGTTGGTGCGACATCCCCAGATTGTGTTCTTACAGTTGAGATCACCTATGAGCAATGTGGACTGTTGATCATTGAAGATGTTAGTAATATCATTTTCTTGTATTGTCCTGTTAGGTTGTTTGTAAGCGCATACAATTTTTATTTGACTATTGTTGTTTAATTTCATAATAGCTGCTGTTGCTTCGAGGTTATTTAAAGTGGGTAAGTAATGAGGGGTTAGGTTTATCTTTTTCTTTGCAATGATTGCTACTCCTCCCGATGCGATGGGGGCTGTTCTGTCAGCTCTATATACAGTGTATCCTGGTATTTTGAAAGTTTCTGTAGTTGTAAGATGAGTTTCACTGATACATGCGATGTCAATGTCGTGCCTGGCGAAGAAGGCAATAAGTATTGAGCGCTGGTTCTTTATACCGTTGGCGTTCCAGTTAAGGATGGTTAATTTTTGTAGAATTGGTGAATTATTATTTGCCATTGCTAATTAAGGTTGGCAATAGTGAAATGAAGAATGACTTTATTGTATCAATATGTGGTTTAATAATTTCAACTATCATTTGTAGTATTGTGTTAATTAAATCTGTTTGGGGAGGTTGATTAGATTGTTGTGATGCTGTTGAGTCGTCTCGATTTCTAGTTATACTAGAGTACCTTGTATTAACTGTGGATCTTTGGGTGGTTGGCTTATTATTTACGTGTTGAATGTTAGGGGCAGTATGTGTATTCTTATTCGCCTGCGTATTCTGGCTAGCTAGTTTGATTTTAGTATAGTATGAACAGCCTTTGTAGTTCGCAGAGTGCTCCTCACCACAATTTACGCATTGGGGTTTTTGTTCAGATGTTTTTGGGCAATTGGAGAAATGATGTTGGCCAGTGCATTTTACGCAGCGTGGTGGCAGTTTGCAGTAGTTTTTGGTATGATTGTACAGTTGACAGTTAGTACACTGCGGTATGTCTTTTGACTTATGTCTAGGCTCTACTGTGACCACACAGTAGCATAACCTATTTAAATTAAAAATTTCTTCACCTTTCTCTCCTTTCTTTAGTTCAACTACACATAAAGGCATAGGTTTCTTTTTTTTATCGAGCATTCGTACTACTTTAATTACTGGGTATTGTTTTCCTAATAATTCTTCGTTTATTTCTATGTCGCTTAATGAAGTAGGTATTCCCCTGATTACTACAGATAGGTTGGCAGTTGCTGGGTTATGAAATGTGTGATAGGCTATATTATTCGCCTCATAATGCTTGGTTAGCGAACGATAATCATCTATATTATCTAAATTAATTCTAAGATTCTCGCCTTTGTACGCAGTAGTAAATTTACCCTTGACAATTATTTCAGTTAAGTCCTTGACTACTTTTTGATAATTATTTGCGTTATGTAGGAATATCGGTGGAATCTTAATAGTTTCGCTTTATTGTGTTTTTTCTGTATTACCATTTTCAGTTTCTCTTTGTTCCAGTTGGGGTGGTAGATAATATAGATTTTTGGCAATTAAGTTGGTGTTATCAAAAATGTATCGTTTAGTTTGATTTCCATCATTTGGGCTAATTGGTCTTTTGTTTGGGCCTTTGTTGATATCCGCTGATATTTCCTCGTAAGATTCCATTGGGATGGCATTGCTGCTTTGATAGATTAAGCCTGTTGGTTTTATTTGACTGTTATCGAGGTTTGTTGACTGCATGGTGCGAAGATAAGATTTCAGAATCGAGTTAGAAAGTTATGCGGGTCTGGCCCGGCAGCACGCTGCCGTCCTGACCGTTCTTACCCCTTTGAGCACAGAACTTCGATTTAATTTATTCACTGTTAACACTGATAATAAAGTAAATGTAAACACTGCTGTTTATTACACTTAAGATACAACGCTGATCGAATGACACGTCGATCCGCACTTCACGGCAGTTCAAAAACCTACTAAATTTTGTATTTAATTTTACTGAATCTACTGTTAATAATTGATGTTTTAGTTATTCGAAATAACTGTAATGGATTAAAAGTCGACATTTACAGGAAAGAAACCTATGTAAACAAATATATTATCCATAACTCAAATCATTATTTTCAACATTTAATGGAATGTTACGGGCCAAACGAGCTTTTTCGTCGACCCGCAAACAGATAAGTGGAAAAAAGCCTACAGCTTAGCTCAGAGGAGTAGGGGAGGTTTAGGAAAAACTCTTACGAGAGGGATATCTTCCTACTTGTGTACAGGGTAGGACAAAATTAACGGGCGCCACCTTCCAAATCACAGCAGATTACCAGTTCTCGTGGAAGGCCGAGAAGCCAGCAGGTTACGGGAATCGGACTCACCTTTATTATGCCTCCTCATGTATGTGGACTTACAAAGTGCATGAACACAATAAAATAAAAATACACAAAAATAAAAGATATGGTAAATTTCAAAACAAATATTCAACTTCTTTTAGTTTACTGACATGATACAAAAATTATAACGATGACATGGAAAATGGTAATATTTATGGTTCAATGATATGAGATTTTGTTAGAACGTTCGAACTGAAAAAGGCTAACCGTCAGTGGCTTGCGATGTTTAACTTCTACGCAGCCAGTGGCGTCGGAACTTACAATTTAATACAATTTTTGATTACCCTTTACTCAACCAAAAAAAGAAGGAACAACTAGTAACTGAAGATAACTTTACATCGTATTTTTTTTATGGAAAGATTCAGCACTTGAATCTTGAAGAATAATAAGAAACCGTTTTCACCACACAATTAGAATTTCTCCTACCTTAGTGTGGTTCGGTAGGGAGCAGAGAGAGGCACAACGGGGGTGTTCCTAAATCTTCGGGAAGTGGGAAAAATTAAGCTGGTCCGCCCCTGAAGGTTGGATAGCTTCTGACAGGGCTTTTTCAACGTCGAGAGAGAAGAGGCGGGAATTTCAGATGTCAGTATCTCCACCGCTGGACGCGAGGATCACTTAAAACAGCTCGATGAAAAGAATTTTCCCGGGTTGGATCGCTTCTATCCAACACAGTCGAGAAAGCAATTTCACTGAATTGTTTTTGCACAAAGCTCACACTCTGTTAATATTTTTAATCCGACGCAAGCCGAAGATTCTTTTGCCTAACGCGGAAATACGAAACGATAATTTGATTAACAGAAGAGCTGCGACACAACCCGATATTAAAAAACAAACACGTCAGTTCACTCTCAAAGCCTAGCGTCCACTGAATTTCCCTTCGCCGCAAAACATTCACCAAAGCCTGATTTGATCTAGAACAAATTCTTACACGTGCGACTTCCGGGAATCATAACATTTTCGAGAATCGTTTTAGGCCTACAAAATTGAGATTACACAAGTACTTCAAGGGGAACAAAGGAACAGTCAGAGGCTTTGCCAAAGTGACCTCCAATAACACAATCTTAAAGAAATAATAAAAAAACAATCAACTTAAGAATCGCTAATAAAATAGAATTTTAATTCATATGAAGCTGCAAAACTAAAGAACATAATAGGCTGTAACGGGGTAAAAAATGTGAAGGTTGAATTAAATTGCTGAGTAATTAGCAATCTCAAAAACTCCACATTTTGGCGTTCAGAAGATAAGAATGCTGAACAACAAACATCTGTCACCGTCGTCATCCGAGAATTTGCCAGAAGCAAACGTCCCTTTCCAGTTGGAGTGGGAATACGAGCATGTCCGACTACCCCGAAATGGCCAGTATAAAACCCCAGCGTGGCCAATTTGAAATCACTTTTTGACTCTTATTTCCGGCTCTTGATTGATTGAAAAGTCCGAAATATACAGTCGTTCTTTGTCCTTTAAGAATTGTTCTTAAAAGATCCCAGTTAAATATTCCGATCCTGTAAAATTAACCAAGTGAATACAGTCCCGTTTAATTAAATCCGTACCATACCTGCGAGTGAATCAATTTTCCAGTGTTCGCCGGTGTTGCATTAACCGTTTACAAATTTTTATATTTCCAGTCCGATTCTCCGACGCCGAGGTATCTTCCGGCCTTCGACCGCAGGCAGCCGCCGGGAAAGTTTTATCGAGCCGACCGACCGGCAAAGGATCTTTTGGATTCGTATTAAGTACATTTGTTTCGCAGTGCAGTTGGTAATTATTTATCGTTGAACCTGTTTAGCTGTTTTAATATTGTTTATACCCGACCGACCGATTTCCGTGTTGGAGACCTTTGTATCGCTGGACGGGGGAGTGTTTGAATTCTCCCACGGCGATAAAAAGTTCTGCCAGTAAATTATTATAACGTTTTGAACCAGTGTTCGAATTGGTGACGTAGAAACGTTATAATCTTTTCTATTACTAGTTGAACCCCCCTGTATAAAGTTTGCCGTGAGTGTGGAGGAATTTTCACGATCCGTCAAATTTTAATTTGAGTACCCTGTATACCTGGACGAACCGGAGCAATTTCGGATACCCTAGAACGATACACAGTCTTCAGACGCAGAGAATCTTTTGTGCAAGTCTGTGTGAGAGATTTGTCCTGTATTTTATTTACGTAACGACCAGAGAAACTTTTGGTCGGCGAAATAAGATTTGTTTAACACTGTGCCCGATAATTTTACACTGTAGAATTCAGAGTCCCGTCCGATTAAGATTTATTAAAAAGCGAAGCCAGGTTAAACAAAATTCGAATCAAATACACTGTGACAAACGCGTAGTTTGAATTTTGCAATTCCAGGAAAACTAGTATAAATTATTTCCTGTTTGAAATCGTTATTAACGTAAAATTGAGAGTCATACCTAAAAATTCGCCTTACCGCCCCACTAAACGAAGAACGACGCATGGGTATTTTTTCGTGTTCGGTTATCAAAAATAAACACGAATTAATAGTAACAATTGTGACGTACTATTGTCGAACGAATGTTAGTGAATTTTCTTTGACGTACCGCCAGACAAGCGATTATTGGTGAAATCAAACGCAAGCGTTCGGCTGTGTTCGTTTCCAAGTACACACTCAACGAACGAATTCGTTCGTTTACATTCGTTTCATTTCGTTCGTCTAATGTGTATCCGTCTTTATAAGTACACAACCTGTTGAACGGATCCTTTTTTATTATAAATTGGCCAGTTTAACAGTGTGGTAGAATTCGTGTGTAGTGCTTTCTTACAGTAACAAGGTTTACTTTTCTTACCTAACAAAGTGTACGGATGAGAGGGGTTATTCGAATTCGCATGTAAGTATTTACGAGTTTTTCTCGAATATGTAGCTTGGATGCGAGAACTGCTTCTTATTGCGGGATTTCGACAGACGGACTCGTCTTAGCTGCAAAAGCAGGGCGCTTTTCTAGTATCAACGTAAAAGTGATTATTATTATAATTATTATTACAATTTGTAATAATTTTTAGTATAGTTTGATTCATAAGCTAGTTAATGAATGCATTTACTTTAATATACATAGCAGTCATTAAAAATGAATTTAATTTACAATATTCTTTAACACCAAAGAATTTCTCTGTAATGCCTGTGTTTTGCTCCTTCTTTTTTATCATTTAGGGTAATATCTACTTTCCTTGATTTTTTATTTTCGATTATTATAGTTGCCTTCTGTTTTAGTACTTTTTCGCATATGAAGTTATTCACTTTCGCAACCTTTCGAGCCCAATTACAAAAAACACTCGTTTACTTGTGTTAAGATTTCTTAAATTTATATTTGCATCGATCGCAATTAAACAACTCACTAATGAGGTAAATTTTATATCTGTTATCATTATAAGTATATCGTACATTAAGAATCATCATCATCATCATCATCATCATCTTACATGGAGCTGACTCGGAGGTCACTCCTGGATACGCCAGGCCTACCCCATGCCAGTAGGTGGGTAGGAATGTGCGGGATATGGTGGGATCGGGTGGGGTGCTGCAGCGCGTTAGCATGCCCGCAATGTATACCGCCTGACACCGCTACTGCAACACCAGGTAGTTAGTAAGCTACGCATCAATGGGTGTTGAGTACGTAGCCGAGACCGTTATGCTCTTATGCAGTTGAACCTACTAACTCTGGTGGCTGAGTTTCACAATGTTCTTATTTCATAGCTATCTCGGTTCTGAGTTACAGATTTCTCTTATCGTGGTTTTGACCCTAATAAACAATAAGCTGAGTCGACTGCTTCAGGATTAAATTAAGTGCGATTCTGACGTTTAACTGGTGTTCCTATTTATTTTTAGATTTTCGTGGAAGTACCTGCGTATTCGCTACCTGATATCTAAATACCTATACCGCCAGGTGTGACTACTATTCCGAATTAAATTGAGAAGGATTCCGACCGCTTTCCTATAACCCCTATGTATTTTTGGTAATAGCGCGTCCGACCGCTTAATTTTTGGTCCTCTTTCTTTTTAATTTAGTGGATGTAACTGAATTTTAGCTGCCTGCAACCGGCTTACCTAATCCCAGGGATAGGTGTCCTAATCCTGAATTAAATTAAATGCGTTACTGACCTCGTGACTGATTTAGCTGTTTATTTTTTGCTTTCGTGGTAACTACCTGATACTTAATTACCTTAATAAACGGGTTGACTAATTTCAGAATGACGTTGAATACTATTCTGTATTTTTATTAATAGCGATTCGGACCGCTTACTTATTGGTTCTATTTCTTTTTAATTTAGTGAATGTAACTGAATCTTAACTGCCTGGTACGGTGTTACCTATCCCAGGAATGTGTGTCCTAATCCTGAATTAAATCAACTGCGTTTCCGACGACGTGACTGATTTACCTGTTAATTGTTAGTTTTCGTAGTAGCTACCTGCAACTTGATTACCTTAACAAACGGGTGGACTAATTTCAGAATGAAATTGAATACTATTCTAAGCGCTTTCCTATTGCGCCTATGTATTTGTATTAGTAGCGATTCCGGCCGCTTAATTGTGCTTCTATTTCTTTTTAATTTAGTGGATGTAACTGGATTTTAACTGCCTGATTCCGGATTACCTAATCCCAGGAATGTGTGTCCTAATCCTGAATTAAATCAAATGCGTTTGCGATGGCGTGACTGATTTACCTGTTTATAGTTAGTTTTCGTAGTAGCTACCTGCTCTTAATTACCGGAATAAACGGATGAACTAATTTCAGAATGAAATTGAATACTTTTCAGGGCGCTTTCCTATTGCTCCTATGTATTTTTATTAATAGCGATTCCGACCGCGTAATTATTGGTTCTATTTCTTTTTAATTTAGGGGATGTAACTGAATTTTAACTGCCTGATACCGGATTACCTAATCCCAGAGATGGGTGTCCTAATTCTGGATTAAATTAAATTCGTTTCCGACCGCGTGGCTGATTTACCTGTTTATTTTTGCTTTCGTGGTAACTAGCTGATACTTGATTACCTTAACAGATGGGTTGACCAATTTCAGAGTGAAATTGAATACGGTTCCGGCCGCTTTCCTATTGCCCCTATGTATTTTTATTAATTACCTTAACAAACGGGTGGGGTGACTAATTCAGAATGACATTCAATGCTAGTCAGGCCGTTTTCCTATTGCACCTTTGTATTCTTATTAATAACGGTTCCGATCGCTTTATTATTGATCCTATTTCTTTTGCCTTAGTGGCTTGACCGGAATTTTAACTGCCTGTTACCGTATTACCTAATCCCAGGGTGGGTGTCCTACTTCTGAATTAAATTAAATGCGTTTCTGACCGCGTGTCTGATGTTCCTGTTTATTTTGTGTTTTCGTGTAACTTCCTGGCTGCTTTAGTTTTATCTTTGCTGTCTCTGTCAAAAAGCACGTCGAAGTGTTAGCCTCAACCTTCCAGCCCGCCCGCTGAATGTTGAACGCGCTTAGTCCCCTCCTACTTGGTGCCTTATCGCTTGGCTTACTGTTCGCTGCTAATCGAGTTCCTGCAGTTTGCCCCAAATGCGGCTGTTTAGGAACGACAACCCAAGTACCTGCTTCTATTTTTAGAACCAAAGCTTGTCTTTTGTACAGTTCTACAATTCTCCTCCCGCCCGCCCCCCGCTGTACTTTCCTCTTTATTTACCCTTAATCCCTGATTTATTTCCAGAGTACTTTATGGTAATGTAATACTACCTGCGGCTGTAAGAGACTGCTATATACTACAAACGATTACCAATGCCTACGTCCACTATCTACTGTACTTAGCTCTATGTCGTGGCCGTCCCTCTTTGTTGGACCCGCGTCTGTATTTCCTTCTTCGGGCTTCTGTTTCCGCTCGGAATTCTTCTACCTGGCGTCACCTCGTTCGCACCTGTGTCCCCACACACCCTCACACACTGTAATCAGTTACCTGGCCACCGAACTCTCGTCAAGAACTCGTTTAAAGTGTTTAAAGTGCTCGTTAACTCTGCTCCTCCGCAACACACGTCTACTCGGTTCAAGCGCTAAACGAACACCCAGTATATCGTACATTAAGAATCGCAAGAAAAATTCAATTTGTATAACTATGAATTTTTTATGGGCCCAGATAAAACCAATTTGTCCATTTTCTCAAAAGCGTATTCTAGAGTAATAAACAGCTAGTTTAGGATTTGTAAACGTTTATTTTTCCGTGTTATCTACAACTTATGCGCAATAATTATACTTAAAAGCAACAAAGTTTAAGAAACCTAACCCAAAGCATTTAGCACGTGGCTCGAAGCAGCTTTGTAGGCGTTTTGGAAGAAGTCCGAATGTACAAACTGTAAATAGAAACACCAGTTTTAATTTCATTCTAACAATGGGCTACTGCAGTTTACCTGGTTAATCTTCTCGTAGGCCAATTTAAGGAGCGGCACAAGCTGGTTCCATATTTTAGGAATTGCGTCGCGTATTAGATAAATCACTTTAGATGCCGCATCCTGTAGACCATTTTGAGCAGAAGCTTCCTTGATTAAGAGCTAAACAAAAACAGTAACAAGGATAATACTGCTGAGAAGAAAAACCACAATAAAGCTCAAAAACTCTTACGTGGCACATTATCGCAAAGAGAATTATTGCAAATTTAGACATGGTTTCTTGAAGTGTTAGTCTAGCAGCGGGCGTACGGGAGAACTAAAATTTCCCTGGCAGTATAGATTAAATTAATATTTATATTCGGTGCAATTTACTCAAAACAATGGTTATGTAAATTTCCGAACAATAGAAACAATACCACTTTAATTGTTATTACAATTTGCAATACATTGGTTAGTGAAATTTTACACCTATTTAATTAGTACGTTCGATTTCGGTGTTACCTTTGTTAATCTTCCTATCTTTGCTTTCTTCTCTACTCTTATTAGCTCTGTTGTTGTAGACAAGGTGAGTCTACTAAGGTAACAGAAACACAAGCTCTTGGATTGGTCGTGATCCTTTATAGATGAATCCTACCCGCTGGCAAATAGATTTAATGATGTTGAAGAAGAGACACTGAGTTTAATAATTAAATGATCTCTCTGATTGAAAACCAAACCAGAATCGAACCAACCAAACAATAAGAAATTATTTAAACTACTTTTTTCAGCTGAACGGTTTCTTGAAATCTGGTATTTTCCAGGCTTTACTGTTGGTAGATGGAGCTATTGACGTCCAGGAAGAGAGATGCATTCCCAACAGGACAAGCTTTTAGCTCTTTCTGCAGCATAAATATGTCTGTGTCCACAAAGTAAAAGATATTTTCTTCATGTATACTTAAGCAATAATACCTTTAAATGTAGATGTAGCAAAAGATTCTCAACTAGCCTTTCTCGGTAAAAATATGAGTTTCCAGAGGTAGAAGTTGCTCTTTTTGCATGACCCCGTTCTCAGTTCTCAGCAAAACCCAATAGTACAAATTTTTGGATACATCCTGTCCTCTCTCGGTTTTTGCAAATAAAGCTTAGGTTATTGCCATCATTCGCTATTGCTTAGACTTTTCTATTAGTAGATGCTGCTACTACAAGGCAGAGATAGTTGCTTTCTTCAGCTGAAGGCAATAACACTGTTTTCTCTCTTCTCGGTTGGTAAAGGCAAGTTAGGCTCCAAGATTTGCCTCCATTCTCTGTAGTTTAGGCTGTACTCTTGGTAGTAGAAGTAGCGATGGAAGTTCTGGTATCCAGAAGGCAACAATAATCTGATATAATTCTTTATCCCCTCCGTTCTTCATAAATTCAGTTGAGGATGTCCAGGAAGAAATATTAGCTTTCTGTCCGAGGAGATAGGATAAGTCTTTGGACGACTGTTTGCTCTTAGTTGGTAAAGAAAATGCAAGGTCTTATACTATTTTTCTCCAGTTTTCTTAGTAGGGGTGACAAAAATCAAAAATTAATTCTGATGTATGAAACTGGAAACAAAGAAGAAGTTAATAACTATCTTCTTAGCGGGTTTAGTGATGGAAGTGATTTTTGGGAAATCAATCTGTGTACATGAAACTATCATTCAACTATCGACCAGTTCAGTAGAAACTGTTGGACGGTATTGTAAATGGAAGTAGCCCCGGCCTCGGTGGTCTAGTGGTTAGCGCACTTACCTTTGGATCCAGGGGACGCGGGTTCGAATCCGACCGAGGTCGGTGAGTATTTGCTAGGCCGAAAGTGCAGTAAAGGCGTATGTCCAGTGCCACTGCGATGTGTCACACGTTAATAGTTCTTACTGGAGTTGGAGTTAGGATGTGGAATGGGCCAAATATAGCCTGATTGCAAAGAGATATTTGTAAAACCGCGTTCTTGATCTTATTCAATCAAACAAAAACAACAAACGAACGTAGCTTAAGTTCTCGTTTTAACAGCTAAGGATAATCAAGTCAGGACCTTGGAATTGATGATGGCAACATCCAGTATAGATTTCAGTATACGTAACAATTTATGGCCTTATAGTAAAAGAATTCTATTCTGAAAGGCGGAGGTGTTGGTTATGAAATTGTTTGTGTTTAGAATTGTCTACCACAAGCACATACTGAGAGTAGCATTTTCTGAAAGTAAAGCAATAGTGAGCAGTTTTCAAGTCTTCCAGATGCGCGTAGTCTAGGTTCTTGTCCCAGTAAGTGGACGTGTTTAGGAAGTAAATGGAAATGACAACATTTTCTTCGCCGAGGCCTAAGATTTTGTTTGAGTAAGAATTTAAGCTCCTTCATGGTAAGAGAACTTGTGTTTAGCATGGTCAGGATACTGAAGTGAAGTTTTCGGCTTAACCGGAGGATTCTTCTTCTTCTGTGTGTAGGCCAATGGCCTGTCAATTACTTATAATCGAGTAGGTTCTATAAGCCGGCTTTGCACGTATGCCGGGCAGGAGGCTAACCTAACCCGCCGAATAGGAAAGAGAAGTTCCAATATGGTTTACGATTGTCAAAGATGTTCGTATGACAACGGGAACTGACGGTTTTACGTACCCTCCGAAGCACGACCGGTTGCATATGCTACTATATTGGTCCCCTATCCGAGTACTGACCAGCACGGACTACGAATGCCGTTTGATTGGCTCCCACAGTTCTTCGTTATGAAACCGATCCGGAGAATTCGACAATGGCAATATCTTCCAGAAAGTAAATTTTTGGGGTCATATGTTACAGATCATTCCTTTCGATAGTAGACAAGAACACCTTACCTAAGTAATGGCAGTCCTACTTAAGGAAATAAGAATCACTCTTGGCAGGTAAAGTGAACAACATCAAGTGCTTAGCATCTTGGTAAATTGTAATCAGTCTATTTATTTCATGACACTGACGTCTGCTTATCTTTTCGATGATTCAACAAAGGTATTATATTTACTGGTAAATACCCGCACGTAGATGTTTTTTTTTGGTCATAGATGTAATTTAGTCTTAGAAATAGGTAAGAGCCGAACGTTGGGAGTTGATATGCTTTTAAATTTAATCTTTAATTTTAGTTACTTAGTTTGCAGCTTTGAAATGGCGTGATGCTGTATAGATAAGTTGTTTAATATAATACCCAGTCTGCTGGTCAAAATCGAACAGGTTCCTTCTTGAGAACTGTTCGTTCTTGTTTTCCTTAACTTTAACACCTGTTCAATATTTAGATCATAAGAATAGATGCACATTATGTCCTTTTAATAATGTATAGGGTAATCATCTAACCTTTACGTAAAACAATACACATTTTATGGCTTAGAAATTAGATCTGTTCTGTTACTATTTGTTTTATTTTACTGTACCATCTGTTGAATGACACTAGAACAACAAATCAAAAACATTATTAGTTTAAACTAAGACATTTTATTTCATTATCTTCCTGTACTGAGAAACCACAAAAGGCTCTGTTGTGGTTTTTCTCTAGTATCTGCTCAACCAAAACCTCTGAACACATTAGGAATTAAAGTCTAAAAAAGAATATTTTAGAAAAACCTGTTTACAAACAAGTAGAATACACATAATTACATCCATGTTGTTCTGTAGCGTATTTTGGATAGTATAAATAGCTCCCTGAAAAAGACTTCCCCACAGAGCCCTGTAATTTTGCAGCGTCTCCATAAAACCGCCACGTTGTGGACTTAGGAATAACCCTTCATATAGCATCTTAAAGAACCAATACATAATTTGTTACTAATGGAAGTTCAGCTAATTTAAATTCCATCCAAAGCATACGAAGCTAGGTATCTAATGAAACTTACTTAAGCCAGCTTAGAAAACATGTACCTGAAAGGATACTGTTGCAATTCGCATGCCGAATGATATCAGAGACGTCAACGTACTGGGTAAATTTCGTATAGCAACCAATACCCGCTCCAACGGACTAGAATTGTTCGGCTTAATAGACCTTCTTGATAGTGGGTATTGCTGGAAGTTTCCGTATGGGTTGCCATAAGGGTTTCCTCCTTCTTGATAATTCTGCTGGTAATCGTTTTGTGACTGCCCATATTCGTCTGAATCTTGTTGCCCATATGACGGCGTTGTTGAGCCACCGCTAGCGGCTTTCTGCATTATCTTAAATATACTAAAAAATTAAAATCAATATGATGTCTATCGTACGCATTGTCTTACATTCATTAAATCTATTC
>JABXWE010032256.1:0-11739 GCA_014611495.1 Limonius californicus | reverse complement strand
ATGTTCTAAATTTAACTACTCAGGGCCCCTTAAATAATTGGTAATAGTTAGCTCTAATATCTATGTCCGTAAATTTCTTCGAAAAAGATTCATCATTTGAAGAGATATTATATTTTTTTTGAAAAATAATCAATTGATGAGGAAGTATACATCACATCCATTAATAGTTATATTTATTAGAAATACTTATTTTGCTACTAGTATACAGCGCGTCTAGGAAGCAGCTTCGCGGACTAATGCGGATACTGGCCAAACAGCATTCAAAGTTAAGCAACGATCCGCGCGGTTTTGATTGAATGGGCAATCCAAAGTCAGCTAACACGCTGCTACCCTCGTGCCTCAGAGAGCACCTAAAACCGTCGGCCCCCTTGGGCTAGTGTGCTACATCACTAACTACTTTACACAGGGTTAAAGTGGCAGCTGGAACTGCTTCGTGTCTACCTGCAACCATTTCCGATATGCAATTTAAATTTATTTAGTGTGTCCAAGGTAAGCACGGCATGTACAGCGGGGTCGTATATCCAGGGTGTGCTACATGTGTGCTGCACATCCATGAAAGCCAAGAAGAAATGTTTTTTAAACGTTCATAACATTTTAATTGTGGCATGATGTTTAATGGGTTTGTTTAAACAAATCACAGTTCTACAAACAAAATAACCGTTTTTTTTTTCTTTTTTTCTGAGCAGACTCAACAAACTAATATTTGGCCAGTCAGATCGTCAGTTTTAACTACGATGAACATTTTTGCTCCTTGGGCTTATACCAAAAATAACATAACTACAAATACCCAAAAACGAAAAGTTTGTTAACTAACAGAAGTCTAAACCTAGAATTGAGAATGGGAATGGTTAGATCATAGATGCTACATTTTTTTCGATATTAATGTATGGGATGGAAGCTTGGACATTGAAGAAAGAAGACATTAATAGAATGGAAGCGGTAGAGATGTTAATTTACAGAAAATTACTAAGAATATCGTGGACAGAAAGAGTGACAAATGGAGGTGTGCTTAGAAGAATGAATAAGGAATTGGAAGTAGTGAAAACAGTGAAAAGAAGAAAACTACAGTATTTCGGACACATTATGAGAGGACCAAAATATGCATTGCTATAACTCATAGTCCAAGGAAAAGTACAGGGAAAAGGGAACGTTGGACGAAGAAGAACATCCTGGTTACGCAACCTCAGGGAATGCTATGACTGCACCGCCAACGAGCTATTTAGAGCAGCCGTGAATAAAGTACGAATTGCTGTGATGATTGCCAACATCAAGAAGAAGAAGAAATACCTAAGATAATGCCCCACTGTGAAAATTAGTATTAAAACTCGTGACGTCACGTCATGTCAAATTTGTAGTGGGTGGGGCACCAACGTCGAATCAGATGTCGAGTTTCATAAAATATTTAGTATAAAACTGGTTTACGTGACGTCATCAAAATACAGGCACCATAAAAATATTTTGACGTAATGTCATTTTTATAAAAGCACATATTAAAACTTATGTTTGTATAAAATATCTTTACATTAGGACATGGGCTTCAATAACGTACACCTGTTGGGGAAACTAATATTTCGTTTATGTTGATATAATTATTAACAAGTTAACTGATTTCGTATTTTATGCTTATTGTGATTTTCAAATATTTCCTTTCAAACCTTCAAACCGGCAAAACTAATTTTTCAAGAACAGTATTAACGGGATAATTTATTCCATCCCTAACTGGGACATAAAACTTTAAACAGAAGTTAGTTTTTATGGAAGACAGCCGTTCAATTTGCAAAAACTTAAATAAATTAAGTCGTTGTGTAAGTGGCCGTGAAATAAAGTAGCAATTGATTCAGCAGCAGAAGAAAAGAAAATTTAATTTATTTTTTAACTACAGTGTTATTAACAGTATTAATTACATTCGTATATAACGGCAGAACAATGGAAAATAAATTTATAATTCAGGGTTAAGTTCACAAAGATACAATTAGATAGTACATACATTTTACGGTCTGGTTACTAAATTAAGTTGTATCAACGTAAACTAAACGAAATGAGAATTTTTACAAAACTACAAGCATTTTGTGGAAGTGTAACATAATAAAGGGCATACTCAACAATACGTGTTCATACATCAAACTGCATTTTGATCAATTGCTTAATGGGTTTCCAATAAATTAGGCGCCTGAATATATTTAAAAAATTGGCGAAACCAGGAAATAAGTAGTACGAAGATAACTCCAACGACATTCGCCTTTGAGAAATT
The DNA here is from genome assembly GCA_014611495.1 of Limonius californicus. Classification (NCBI taxonomy): domain Eukaryota; kingdom Metazoa; phylum Arthropoda; class Insecta; order Coleoptera; family Elateridae; genus Limonius; species Limonius californicus. Next base: position 9,488 of record JABXWE010032256.1, on the reverse strand, counting down.
TAGATCCACCAAATTTGGTATACTACGAGGGGTATTTTTTAAATAAGGTCCGTTTGTGAATGAGAGTGAGAATGATGCTTGATCGCCGCAGTGCGCTTGCGCTCCTGCTCCCAGCATGCTTTGCGCGTGTTTAGACGCCATTTGTAGCCGTATCGTCTGTCTGTGTGCTGAGCTGTAGAAGTTTATAATGTTTAAGCAAATTGAGTCACCCGCCGACTGTGAGATACTATCTGTAATTAGATTCTTGAATGCAAGAAACTTGGCAGCAGCGGAAATTCACCGTCAGATTTGTGAAGTTTACGGTGATAATGCTATGAGTGACAGTAAAGTTCGAAAGTGGATGAGAATGTTCAAGGACGGGCGGGTTAATGTGCTTTATCGTTTTTGACTCGATACAATCAGGAAGGAGATGAATTGTAGCACCATATCGTTACAGCAGATGAGACTTGGGTGTCTCACGTGACTCCTGAGTTCAAACAACAGTCAATGGAATAGCGACACACATCGGCGCCAACCAGAGTGAAAGCCAAACAGACAATTTCAGCACGAAAGATCATGGCAACTGTCCTTTGGGACAGGAACGGGATTTTGTAGTAGATTTTATGCCGAGAGACACAACAATCAATTCTGATGCGTATTGTGTGACCTTGAAAAAACTCCAGCGTGCCATACAAAACAAGCGGCGTGGCCTACTGTCTTCCGGTGTGATGTTGTTCCGTAACAATGCAAGGCCACATGTTTCTGCACAAGCACAAGCCTAATCAGGGATGGGAATAACTGAATCATCCACCTTACAGTCCAGACCTTGCACCCAATGATTTTCACTTGTTTCGGTACTTAAAGGAGTTCCTTGGTGGTCAACGGTTCAACGACGACGAAGGAGTGAAAACTGCAGTCATGGATTGGGCTTCTTCACAAGCGGCAGATTTCTTTGACGTCGGAATTCAAAAACTTGTTGAGTGGTATGACAAATGTTTGAACAAATGTTTGAACAAAAATGGAAATTATGTAGAAAAGTAGATAAAAGTATGTAGAATATAGAAAAAAATATATTTTAAGGATTTGCAGTATTTTGCTTCTTATTAAAAAAACGGACGGTATTTAAAAAATACCCCTCGTATATTATGCTACTCTAACTTAGACCGTAGATATTTAGATGGGGTCGGAGCCCGAGGCCAGGGGGATCCTCATACAAATTTCTCTGAGAAACGGTACCATTCTATATTTATTTTAAATTTGCATTTATAGCTCTTTGTTTATGCTATACTATAACTTGGACCATTTTCGGTTTTTTGGAAAGAGTTGTAATATGAATAATACAGTTGTACTATACTAACAAGTTATATACAATGACATTTTATTAGCAATATAACACTTATTTTATAACCGCATTTGTTAAAGTATTCAGACCGCGACGTACTTCAAATATATACCATTAGCCGCTTTAAAAACGTACTTGTAGAACAAGGATTTACAAGCTACTTGTAACTCAGCTTGTGTGTGATGGTAGCTCAGTTGGTAGAGCGCTCGCTTTCTCAGTAAAACATCGATTCTGGCTTGGATGCGAAACCTAAGCATCACTATGCAGATTTATAAAAATCTCTTCTGCAACCCACCACACACAATTTCCCAATCCGGCTTGCAACCGTGGGATCGTAATGTTAAAAACCTTCTCTGAAATTTCTGTCGTTCTGATTCGACGTTAAGCTGTAGGTCCCCCGTGTTTTTACCTTAGCGCTGAGGAGCAACGTGTTACAGAGAAGAGGCCGATGTACAACAGTGGGACAAAAAGGCTGTCAATTATGATGATGATGATGTAACTCTGCTTAAAAGACCGGTCGCATTAAGGTAAATTTACATATTGCAAAGAGGCTAAGGTTACCTGGGGGTTATGACTCAAGCAAGAAGCTTATATTCTCTGCTTTTAATACATTATTTAAAATTGCCGTGTTGACTTGAACTATTCTTATTTATGTTAAACCTAGTAAACTATGTATCAAAATTAGCTCCCTTAGTTTACTTGCGTGAGTAATAAGTTACTTTTAAGAGATTAGATTACATCGTTGCTTTATATATTGCCTCAATGACATAATTCTTAAATTTACTTAAGAAGCAAACAGTGCTAAGCATTTGTTGATGAACTTCTATGCGAAGTAGATATTTATTTATACTTTATTTGAAAATGTGGACACCGTTGACTGATAGCATACATTTAATTCGGTGAAAAATATATCAACTGTACCGGGAAAACTGTTTGCGTACGGTAAAATTGCCGAATCAAAGACTGAATGAAGATTATAACTGCAATAAAGCATTCCAGGAGATGTCGGTATTATACTGGAACTAATTAAACTAGGAAATGATAAACTGATTGAATACATAAGACAACTAATAAATAAATGTATTTTTGAAAAAAGAATTCCCGTTGAATGGAATAATGCTTCGGTAGTACTAATCTACAAGGAAGGTAACAAAACAGATCTTAAGAATTACAGGCCCATCAGTTTGCTAACCTATCTATACAAAACACTGACCAAAGTGCTTAACAACAGACTGACTAGCAAGTTACATTTCTATCAACCGCCGGAACAGGCTGGTTTTAGAAAATCATATAATACTGTAGACCACCTACAAACAATCCGCAGCCTCATCGAAAAGACAGCCGAATATAATATGCCCATAATCATTGCCTTTATAGACTACGAAAAAGCATTCGACTGACTGGAAACGGAGGCGATGATCGAAGCTTTAAAAAACAGTCGAATTGACTCGAGATACACAGAACTCATAAGTAATATCTATAAAGAAGCAACAATGACGATGAAACTAGATACAATAACAATTAAAGCAATAAAAATAAACAGGGATGTAAGATAATGAGACGTGATCTCTCTTAAATTGTTCACGGACGCGCTGGAAGACATACTCAAAAAAGCAAGCTGGGAAACGAAAGGTCTTAACATCGGTGGTAAATTTCTGAACAACCTGCCCTATGGAGATGACAAAGCACTTACAGCTGATAACCTAGCAGCTCTAGAATTTATGTTGAAAGATTTGAATGTACTGTAAAGAAAAGCAAGTTTAAAAATGAACATAGAAGAAACAAAAATTCTACTACCATCCCAGCACGGGCCAACAAGGCAAGTGAGAATAAACAATGAAGCAGTGGAATATGTAATTGAGTATGTGTACCTTGGACAATGTATCAAAGACGGAAAACAGAATCAAACGGCGGAAATAAAGAGAAGAAAGAAAATGGTATGGGCTGCATTTGGCAAACTTCACCACTACATCTTTAAGAACAAAAAACTACCAGTACATCAAAAAGTGAAGGTGTTCAACCAGTGTATAATACCGGTAATCACATACGGGACAGAAACCTGGGCACTCGCTAAGATCATCATTAAACAGCTCCAAGTAACTCAAATATTATTACAATAAAAGCGAGAAAAACAAATAACTGGATAAGACAAAAGACAAAAATGCCAGATGTAGCAACGATAATAGTAGAAAGACGTGGAGATGGGCAGGTCACGTGGCAAGGATGCCAGAAACAAGATGGACAAAAAGGGTAACGAATTGGAGACTGTGGGACGGTAGAAGGAGTGTTGGAAGACCGATGATGCGATGGAGAGATGACATCAAAAAGGTTGCAGGTACAAACTGGATAAACAAGGCACAAGACAGGACAAAGTGGAAGAACCTTGGGGAAACCTGTATCCAAAGATGGAGTAATGAAGGTTGATAGAGAAGAAGAAGAGTGAGTATTCCGAAAGTTCATTGCTAAGAATTATTAAACGTTTAATGATTTGAACATAAAACTACAAACAAGAGTCAAGTTATTATGAAATCAAACAGATTTCAAGCATGGCGCCGCGAGTATCTTTAAAACATCAAAACATATCGCCAAGAAATTATAAATATATGTTACTCAGTCGAAAATTGGTACGACTCCCACGATATTGTACAGAAACGTTGGACAGACCATTCCAGTCAGTGTAAAAATAGACACGCTAAAAAAATAATATATTTTATGTTTTATGTAATTATAATTCTATGTTGTAATTTCATTATTATTAAAACGTGTAAATAAATATTTATACCAAAATAAAATGGATATTGGAAAATGTTGAACTTTCAAATTAAATTCCTAAAGCCGAGTCAGCTATTCTATACTTGCATTTACAATTTCGTTAATTGTTAACCAGAGATTACTAGGCACTCTTCGGTGAGGCAATTACGATACATCTTGAAGGAAACTGTACTGATCTTCAAAATCACTGAAGTTATCTGCACGATCAACTGGTTCACTCTCTGTGGCGCCACAAATGCTGTCCCACCAGTAACTATTACACCTTCCTTTATTTTAGGCTTTGTGAAAATCTCAGCACAGCCCCATTTCGGATTCCAAATAACTAGAAGGTACTGTCACAATCAAGAATCGCGTGTGAAAAAACACAATAATCAACAACAAGTTCATGTTTCATATGATATCAAAATTTTTCATTTTTCTGTAGAAGCAAAGCAACCCTAACGAATTAGTGCCCTTACCAATAACAACCGTTTTCATTGTGCAAGATCTCTTAACAGCTGTTTTTACAATCAATGCATACGCATCTTCTTCAGCATCAGAATTAATCACAACAGAAATAAATAAATCGCTGCTTACTCTTTACTTTATTCAGAAACATCTGTTTTCATCGTATGGACATTTCCCGCAACTAAAACAGTTTATGAAGTCATTCTCTGTAACCCCTTGGGATAGGCAACATTTTTAGTTGAGCGACCAGTGTGCAACCATCGAATACTGTGATCGCTTTTCTATATTTTTTGTTCGCATATTTTAAGTATCTTTCACATATGTCATCAAAAGTAAAATTGTGCATCCATGGTATACGTTGTAATAAGGCACCACTGTCAAGCACATAATGAGCATTCACAATGGGTTTCATTTCATGAAACGTTCCAAGTTTCCACGATTCTTCTGCTAACAATTGTTTATTCGCTTGTAACATTAATCCACGCATGTGAAAAAGTGCTGAAGGATAACTACATACTAAGTACTTGAACGTCCTCGTTTCTGTTCAATGCGTAAACAAGCCTTTGAAAAAGAAGTTGTGGGTCTTTTTGTGTACGCTCTGCATCAACCATCACTGCTGATTTATGAGCAAGGTAACTGCTTGAGCTTTCAGTTTGAAGGTATGATTCTTGATCTTCACCCCAGTTTAGTATAACCTTATTATTTACATTATGATCCTTTCCAACGTCAAAGTAAAATAGTAACAAATTGAACTTTTTCTTGGAAAATTTTGTATGTTGACCCCCGGGTTCCGACCCCTTGCAAAATCTATGGTCTAAGTTAGAAAAGAGTAGCATGAAATGATGATGATGAGATAGTATACCACATTTGGTGGTTCTAAATTGAAAATTGCAGAATTGCATAGCAGACAAACAAACAAACATTTAAACTGAACAATATTAGTACCACTTCCGGTATGCTTCCTGTTATGTTTGATATTACTGGAAAGAACATTTCAAGAGGAAGAATAAGGGAATAGTGTATGATTTCGCTAACTGTGAAAGAGAAGTTAGTATTTCAGTAAATTACAGTGAAAGCGCCATATTAATTTTTTCTAAATGGGGCCTTTTCACCAATCATACTTTGGTATTGTATTGTATTTGAAAAAATGAGATCTAGAACGTGGTTTTCCAAGCATCTCTAAGGACTGCAGCCATTATTGGCTTATTGTACACCCTAAACTAAGAATTTTGTCTATTTGGGGTAGTTTCAACCCCAGTAGTGATTTTTAACGAGTCACACATCGCAGTGGCACGAAATTTACGGCTTTAGTTCTTATCCGACAGAAAGCGCACTTTCAGATTTTTGCCCTCTAGAAAAATCTCACCGACCTCGGTCAGGTTCGACTCTGCGTCTCATGGATCTCAAGGCAAAAGCGCCAACCACTAGACTATCGAGGCCGGCATCATATTTTGGTATACTTTGTGTATGTTATTTATGATATTTTTCAGAAACGATTGCCGTTGGTTTAATCTTCGTACTAATTATTTCCAAGCCCGAACACATATTCAGGCGCATAAAATTGACCAAATTAGGACACGAAGGTAGGAAATATCGTAAATTATAACATTTTTTTAAAATTCATTTACGAAAAAGATGTCAGGGCAAAATTTCTGAAATTGAACTTTCGAAATATAACAATAACAGAAATTAGCCACTACCAAAACAAATTTAAAACCGAAAGAGCAAATGAAAAACAAAAAGAAGAAACAGAAAACGGAAATGAGGAAAAAGAAAACAGCATAACAGAGAAAGAGATTCAGATAGCCTTAAGAAATACATGATGTGGAAAAGCCTCGGGAGAAGACAATATCGGCCCAGAACTACTCAAGAAAGGAGGAGAAAGAATAGTCAAATGGCTGAAAGATATCTTTCAACAAGTATGGGAAACAGAACAGATACCGACTGATTGGGAAAGAAATATAATAATGCCCATACACGTATAAGAAGGGAGAAACAACAAACTTTGAGAATTGCTGGGTAATATGCCTATTTCTCGTACCGCTAAAAATCTACTCGAAAATAATAGAAAAAAGGTTAAGTAATGTAATTGAAGATAAGCTAGAAGAGGAGCGGAGCAAGCGGTTTTCCACCCAGGTAAACAAACACACGCTCATATATACAGGATTACACAGATAACAGAAGATGCTGGACAAGAACAGGGAGATATACCTAGCATTCCTAGACCTTAAGGCGGCGTTCGATCAAGTACCAAGAGAGCACATATGAAAGGCACTAGAAGAACTACAAACAAACCCAAAACTTATAAGAGTGATCAAAAGTATAAACAAAAAAGTGGTGGGAGTAGTAAGGATAATCGGACAAAAATCACAAGAATGTAACATAGACAGAGAGGTTAAACAAGGTGACAGTTTGAGCCCACTGTTGTTTGCGGTTTACATGAATAGCATAATTAAAAAATGTAAAGAAGAAATCAGAAGGAGAACAAGACTAGGGTACCATAACCTAAATCCCATAATGACCGAAGACCTAATATACGTAGATGATATACTAATAATGGCAGGAAATCCAAGACAACTGCAAGAAAATATTAACATATGGAAAAACAACCTAGAAGACAAAGGTATGAAGATAAACGTAGGAAAAAGCAAAATAGTGCACATCACGAGAGAAGAAAGAGAGGCAAGAGTACCCATTACATTAGAAGAAAAAAAAACTGGAGTATGTGGAAAAGTACGAATACTTAGGTGTGATAATAAACAAGGATGGAAGAATAGAGGAAGAAATTAGCAAATAGGATATATTACCAAATAAAGAAAACAGTGATTGACAAAGAAGAACTAAGCACAGAAGCAAAAATGCACCTGTATAAAACAATATTCCTCCCCACACTACTCTATGGATCAGAATCCTGGGCACTGCTGGATTAACACCGACCCAAAATAACAGCATCAGAAATGAAATACCTGCGAAGAGTGCTGGGCAAGACACGAAGGGATAGAATAAGAAATAGAAGCATAAGAGACGATTTAGACAACAACCAGCAAACAGTAAAATAGAAATGAAACAATTAAAGTGGCACGGACATCTCTTGCGCATGGATAGCACAAGATACCTACCCCAAGAAAATCTTTCAAATGAAAGCAGAAGGAAGAAGAACCAGTGGTAGACCCCGAGTCAAATGGGAAGACAACATCAAGGAGGCGACAAGGAACAGAAACTAAAACATCGAGGAAGTCAGGAGAATGGCGAGAGACCGCAACAACTATAGGAGATGGGTAGAGGACCCAACCCGTTAGGGCATCAATGGGAAATAGAGAAAGAAGAAGAGAGAATAAATTAGCTAAAAATCTTTTTCTTATTTAAGTGCTGTATCTCTTACGAAACGTAGCGGTCCTCTCCTAGGCCTGTGTTGCGCGTTTAAAGTACCACAGACATAGAGGACCTACATCTTAACGTGGGCTGCAAACCACGGAGAGTTTAAAAATCTTCTAGTGTTTGCTTAAAACGACAAATAACACTTACTAATAATTACAATGGCGATATCTACACTGTTCAAATAAAGATTTGCCTTTAAAAACGATTTCTTAATTAACATTTAATTCACAATATTTTATGTTTCTTTTCGTGGATATAATCTTCGTAATAAAAATATTCTATTGCTGTAAATGTCTTCTGAATGCGCAACTCTATTAAAGATTTCGTTTATGGTGTACTTCAATTCGGCCTATTTCCAAATTTAAAATTATCACATGCGTCACTGATTTGCTAAAATAGACGTACCAATAAAAACATTAGTTAACACTACGTGTATGACCAAAGTTTCTCCTTGATGGTGGAGGAATTTAAAAACCATATTTAAGAGAAGGGCGCTTCAGGGGTACATAATTAATAGATGGCGCCGCTGTAGAAAGATTTATCTTTAAGTCTGGAAATAGCTTCAAAAACTTGTTGTATCTATCGATTTTACATCGAATAAAACTTCTAACTCAGGTAAGGTAATGTGAAATTCTAATGTGAAACTAACAGCAATCTTAAAACTTTTTGAGAAAATATTTAAACTTCACTTGTTTGGACACAAAGCAATTCCTGATTTATATCATTCCCTGTGCTGCATGCCAGAGAACATAATTTACAAGGAAAGCTATGGATAACATATTTTTGTATATGTTTTTCTAATCAAATTTGAAGAATAGGGATGAACAGAACGTGTATTATTGAAACAACAGTTCAGCCAGTTTTAGATAGGTGGCGCTTTCAAATTTAAGTCGAAAGACCGAGAAGTGAAGAAGTGGTAGATGTAATAAGAAAGTTGAGCCAACGGACATCTGGACATGTTAAAAATTGAAGCTTACTCATGAATTGGTAAATCTGGCTGTTAAGCAAAGAGATGTACTTTTGAAAATGCCAATAATATTTCAACCTATTTAATAACATCCTAAATACCAGTTCCAAGCAAAACATTTTAGCCTACACGGTATAATTAATTTGATATTTTCAAAAAATAATTAAAAAGTTGCATAAAAAGAATACGATATTATGTATCTGCTTTATTTTAACTATTTGGCTGCAAATTTTTCAATTGTCCTATTATATTCTCTTAAAAATGTGACGATATGTACTCTTTAATCTCTAAAAAATACCAATATATGTTTTTCAATAACATGTTTTAAAGCCTTTAAATCTCAAAAATAAAAAATATGATATAAAATAATTATTAATTTTTCTTTGAAGAAAAATACGTACACAGTTCAACAGATTCAGAATTTATTTTTATATAAATAACGCACCACATTTGTTTAGATTTATATTTACGGTGTTTTGAGTTAGGTCCAGCTCTAGCAATTCTTTTTCCAAACAATGAAGATCAATGAAGATCCTAATATGCCCCACCCCAGGATTATGTTTCAACAAAAAGTAGCTCCTCCCCATTTAGGTGTACAAAAGT